>CAUYQV010164077.1:0-43809 GCA_963574575.1 Galagoides demidoff
GGGCACTGGCATCAGCATGTTGGCCTCACAAGGGAACCAGGGGTCTACCAGCCCCTGTGGACCCCTGAAGAGTGAGGCCAACTGAGTAGACAAGGGCACATCCTGTTTCCCTTAAGGTTATTCCTCGTTTCTCAAGAATGCCTTGTTAGACAGATCTTAGCAAAGTGTCTCAGGAATGGAATATCCTCTTTTTCCTCTTTCAGGAGGACCCTGCTTTACTCACCTTCACACAGTAAGCGTGGTGAGTGTGAGTATCAGGAGAGAAAGCAGCAGTGCCTCCCACTTGGAGGCTCCTCGCCTTCCCTCTTGTGCCTCCCAGCCAGACTCCTCCCCTCCTCCCTAGTGAGTCTCCATTTGATTCTAATTCTCCACCTTTTATTTATTTCCAATAAAATAAATTTTATTTATTTATTTATTTTCTTGCAATCTGGTGTTTTCCTGCACTTAAAAATATTTAATTCATATGGCCTTGCCAGGAGCCATCTCTCTCTCTTTCCCTCTCTCTCTCCTTTCTCAGCAACTCTGACACTGTTTAGACACTTCTCCAAATTCTCTCCTTCAGTTTGCAGATCACCCTGGGTTTCCAATTTTCCCTCCACATCATCCCTGGCTGCTCTTGCTTTGACAGTCTCTGCCTCTGCGCGGCGCATACACGCAGATTCTGCCGTCCGCTGGCTTTCCAGCTTGCTGCACTATCTCTGTGGATGAATCCTGTAGCTGAACTTACATGCTCATACACTGAGGGCCCTCAAGTTCCTCTCTCTGAGTCCTAGACTCACCCCAAGGCCTCCTACACATTTTACATTCCACAGGCATCTCACTCCTAACATTGTCAAAATCAAACTCATGGTGAGCAGCTTCCACCAGCCAGGATTTATCAATATTGATAACCAGCACTAAAATCCACCCAGTTACAAATGCCCAAAACCAGAGAGACACCCTAGATGTCATTTCTTTGCCAACAATTTTGACGTCACATTGATTCCACTCCCTAAAGACCATTCAAACCTATGGGTGTCTGTCTCTTCCTGCCCTCAGCGTCCTGCACCTTATCCCCAGCCTGCTTGCCAGGCAGTGTTTGAACAGTTCAACTCAGATCGCTCTATTCAGAGCCTCTCGTTTTCTGAGTACATAGTTTAATAGCCTTCTTGATCTGCCAGCTTTACACTTCTCCAGACACTTCTTTAATCACTGAGATACACCTAAACTTCAGTGGTGCCAGCCCACTTGTTCTCTCTCAAACACACCATACTCTTCATCCCCACTACTATATTCCCTGACTGCAAGAAAGACCATTTCCGTCCTTGGTGCTTGCTTTTTTTCTAAGACCTAGTTTAAGTTTCACTTCCTCTGGAAAGACTGGACTTTCATCATTGCTTTCCACCAAAATGGGTTACTCCTTTTACTTGTTGGGTTATTTCTCAGCACGGCGTCTATCTCAGAACTTACTGTAGTGAAGTGGGATAATTTATTCTTTGTTTTTATATACAACCAGCCATTTTTGAGGACCAAGACTGTATCATCTAGCTCTGAATTCCCAGTACCTAGCCCAATGCATGACACATTTTAGGTAGCTAACATAGATTTGCTATATAAATTTTTATTTATTCCATGGATCTCTACAATCATGCCCAATTTCCTTTCTTTAAAGGAGACTTACCACTGCTAAAGCTCTCGCACTCACAGAGGAAATCATTTCTTCCCAAGGATTAAATGGAAAAAAAATTCTTAAATTCATTGATACAATACTTGAAGAACTGAATCTAATTTTTCATGAATATATTATGATATCTACTCAACTAGAGACAGTGGAAGGTTGTGACACTTCCACCCAGTTAGAATCCAGAGGCTTCAGATCCCGCCAAAAGAGTCCCTGGATTTGGTCTTGCATAATAAAACAACATGCCCTGAATTTTTGATCCATTTAGATATAGAAGGTACCTCAAACATGTATACACATTTTAAGAAAGGAACAAATGTATTAAATTTATAGTACCCAAGTCACTGAGTATTTGACTTCTGCAATTACAAGAGGTGCTCAATGTGACTTGTATTCTTTTGTCGTCTGTATATATCTAGTACTGTTGTATATTAAAGAGTCCAGAAAGGATTCTGTAAGTTCTGTAGCAGCAGGCTCAACTTTTAAAGCAGCTTGTCCATAGCATTGCCTAGTTTTTGCTCTTATACAACCAGATACTTAAAAAAAAAGATTCTACTATCTATTTGAAATCATGTCTGTTCTCGTCTACCTTTACCAAGTGTGAATGGGATGGCACAGTACAGGATGCTTTTAATGCATGTAATGGATTGACTTCCTCTGTTAGCACTGGCTTCGTCTCTTCCTTGCTTTATGACCATGACCAAGGTAACTAATCACTAAGGGCCTCAGTTTTCTCATTCGAACATGTAAAAAGGAGTGTTAATCATCCCTTAGCTTTTTTTTTTTGGAGAATTTAATACATTAAAACCCTTTAAGGGTGCTTGGTAAAAACAAGCACTAGCAGTTCTTAAGCACAGTGCAGTCTGCACCGGTCCTATCCCAGCAGACCAGGCTGACCCTGACCCCAGGTTACTTTCTGCTCAACTTCCAGAGGGTGGAGGTGGCGTTACAGCCTTGGAGACCTGGAAGGGACTTTAAAGACCTTAAACTGCCCTAATTTTAGACAGGAGGAAACTGAGGTCTAGCAGGAGAAGGTGACTATGGCAGAGTTGGGATTAGAATCCAGAGCAGCTGGTGTGCTGTGAGTGGAAAGAACTCATCTGAGGGCTTACTGTGTATTCAGATCCAACACAAAGTGAGTAGATCACAGTGCTGGGGGATCCATGAGCAGGTAGTATTTAAAGACCCAAGAAGAAAAGGAAGCAGCCTCCCTTCCCCGTTTTAGATGACACTTTCATTCTGTTCAGCAATTCTGAATAGTAATAGTTAATAATAACAATAAAGTAGGCTCGGTGCCCATAGCACAGTGGTTACAGCTCCAGCCACATGCACCGAGGCTGGTGGGTTCAAAACCAGCCTGGGCCAGCTAGACAACAATGACAACTGCAACAAAAAATGGCCAGGCATTGTGGTGGGCACCTGTAGTCCCAGGTACTTGGGAAGCCAGGGCAGAAAAATCGCTTAAGCCCAAGAGTTGGAAGTTACTGTGAGCTATGATACCATAGCACTCTACTGAGGGCAACATAGTGAGACTCCATCTAAAAAAAAAAAAAAAAAAAAGGAAAAGAAAAGTAACAATAAAGTAGCACTCATTATTCATTAATAATATTTGTGGAGCCTGTTCTGTGTGTCATTCTCTCTACTACAAAGCTTATATGCATTATCTTGTTTAAATGTTCACTACTGTTTCATGAGTCAGGTACTAATGCTAGTAGTATTTGCTCAATAAAAGGTAGTGATTATTATTTCCACCTCCTTGCTATGCTTGGCTGTTGGCACAACCTGTCATTCTTCTTCTACTCTACACTTCCTTCTCCTCCAGTGCCACCTGTTTACAGGCCTGTGCCAATTGTCCATGTGAAATTCCTTTGCCTGAGATGACACCCCTGCCGAAACACCTTTGTCCACCCTCTGAAGAGCCATTCTGGCTTAACCAGCTGGCCCTGGAGGAGGTCTGGCCTTAACTTCACCCTGCTCCATCTTACTGTCAACTGCACTGTGCTTGCCCTATAGCAAGACACCACCAGAGCTATTTTCCTAGGAAGAGGTTTTAATAAAAGTTGACATTCATTGATGACAGTTAGCTATTAGGGTCAGTAGAAGGTGGGAGGCAGGCAGAGAGGTGAGGATGTCCAGCTGTTAAAAAAGCTGAAAGAAAAACAGAAGCTAGCACATGTAGAACCCATCTCTAAATTAACCATAGGGCATTAGGGAAAGGAAACACCACCAAAATATGGACAGTGGCTGTGTTTTGCCACATCATTTCAGAATAGCCTAAGTATTTGAATCTAGAGGTAAAAAGACTGTTCAATTACAATCAAAGAATACTTCGTTAAAATTTTTAATCTGACACTTTTTAAAACTTTATTATAAATGTCATAGCCATATAGAGAAACAATTATATAAAAATATCTGTGTGCCTATTTCTTAGCGGGACATTAAGTAATTCTTATTTTCTCTTTTATCTTATTGTTTTCCTCCACGTTTTCTATAATAACCCTGTTTTGCTGTCATAATAGCATGTGTTTTAAAACTCTAGATTCTAAAAAAGTATATCAGACAACTATGGCACAAAGAATCTTTAACACTTGTGTGATTTAAATACTTCTTGACCTTGCCCTTCTTAGAAATCTGAGAGCATTCCAGCGGCTGGTGATACCTCTTTTGCAAACCAGTAGCCACCTTGTTTGAAAAAGGAAGTCACAGTGAAAGAGGAGAAAAAAGCATAAGTTATTATGCAACAGACAGATTTCAGAAATCCCACACTGTCTCAACCCAGCTATTCCCCTCACCCCCATCACAGAGAACAGGAAAAGACAGTTTGTCAGAGGAAAAACTGTTTAGACTGCAGTTACACATGTACTAATGAAAGTCTGAGTGGACAGGAGGGAACCCAGCAGCCCCCAGCCAACGTGTATCTATCCCTTCAGGCTTCCCCATTCTGCTCTTAGCTTCTTCTGAATAAGTGGTCATCTGGGAGCTGGCCTTTCATTTCACTGCTAGGAAGTTGGAGTTGTTAATTGAGGTTGATCAGGAATTCGATGTGGAAATACTGAGAATATGATGCTGATTGGCCAGCCAAGTGCAGATATCAAGTTAACAGTTGAAAATACGCACTGACGTTCAAGAGAGAAATTTGAGCTGGAGATAGGAATTTGATGATTGCCAGTGAATACATGGTATTTAAAATTATGAACCGAATGAAATCATTAAGGAATGGATTTAGACAGGAGGGAGAAGGATTTGTGACTGAGCCTTTGTATATTTCAACATTAAGAGGTCTAGGAGAGAGGAGGAGCCAGCCCCAAAACACGGAGGCATAATCAGTAACGTGGGAGGACAACCAAGAGAGTGTGGTGTCTTGGAATAAACAGAAGAGGGAGGGTCCATGTCGCACACTGCTGGGAGGACAACCATGCCAGGAGTGAGAGGTGACCACGGGATTTAGCAACATGGAGTTCTTCAGTGACTTCAGCAAGTTCAGTTTCAGGAGAGTAGGGGGGCGAGAGTCTGATTGGAGTGATCTAAGGGAGAATGGGAAAAGACAGTCTGGAAGCTCAAGGAGAAGCAATTCTCTCAAGGCAATCTGCTAAAAACGTCAATAACTGCCGATGAAAGTTCAGTGAAGAGACTTTTCTTCTCACACAGAAGAAATAATGCCATGTTTGTAAACAGGAATAAGCCAAAGGCACACAAAACTCGCTGATGTGAAAGACAGAGAGGAGAGAGAAATGCTGCAGCCAGTGCTGCCCTTGACCAGAGAGCCGTGTGGAATTACTGCACAAGTGGACTGCTTGGTTTTGAGTAAGAGCAGAGTCCTTCATCTCCGACAGCAAATGGGAGGGCAGAGCATGGGGTGTAGCCCTGGTTAGATTGAAAGAGCTGAGTGGGAGTCTGTGAAAGCTTCTTAACATTGCCAAGGGTGAGGGTGGAGGAGGAAGAGAGGGAGGCAAATGGACCACAGGAGAACAGCGTGATTGCCGGGCAGCATTAACATCTCAGTTGCAGTCCCTGTTCAGGAATTTAAAAGGAAGGTGGCATGGTTATTTTTTCCCCCAACAGTTTTATGTGTGCAAAAGCAAGGTTTAACCAGAGTAGTGATTTTTTTGCTAGACAAATATCACAAACGAAAGACATACAAGGGGAATCAGAGATTTATGCACTTTGGACTGATAGGTTTACCAGGGAAGGCTGGGTGCGGTGGCTCATGCCTGTAATCCTAGCGCTCTGGAAGGCCGAGGCAGGTAGATTGCTGGAGCTCAGGAATTCAAGACCAGCCTGAGCAAAAGTGAGACCCCTATCTCTACTAAAATTAGAAAAACTAGCTGGGCATTGTGGTGGGCACCTGTAGTCCCAGCTACTTGGGAGGCTGAGGCAAGAAGATCACTCAAACCCAGGAGTTTAAGGTTTCTATGAGCTATGACTCCATGGCATTCAACACAGGGTGACTGAGTAAGAGTCTGTCACCCTGTGATATATATAGACCATGGAAATTAAACTGGATAATGAGGTAAGAAAGGACCTCAGGGAGTAAGAGTCCATGAAAAGGGGGTAGGATTCATGGATTGAAGGTCCCAGTTGGATTTTAGGATTATTGAATTTTTGGAGATCAGAGAGAAACAAGATGGGTGGTAGTGGACGGAGAGTGTGATACATGAACTTGAAAATATTGAAAAGTTACTATTATTGATAACAACAAAGTTTAGGCCATATAACTGAGAGTGAATGCCTAAGAATGGGTGAAGGACATCTTTGAGAGAAAGAATTTCAATGAACCAAGAGTTCACTGTGTGATGATTCCTGGAATCTAGAGACGCACAATGATCCAGGAGCTAAAATGCCCTGAGAGCTCCCAGTTGACAACAGCAATGAGGGCAGTTGATGATCTGTGTGTAGTTTGATGACATGAATTTCAGAGTTAGGGATAGGGGTGTGTGGATTAGACAGGGAGGGTGAATACAGAGTTCCTAAGCAGCAGCGATGAACAAGAGGGTGCCTACCTAGGACGTGTGTAGAAGAATAAGCTGCTCCTTGGGAGGACCACAGGGTGGTTGAAAATGTCACCTACTGTGAAGAGTAATGTACTGCCATTTTAACATTATGATATGGCATGAACATTACTGCCAATTCTTTTAACAAAAAAAATGTATATCTGGGCAGCACCTGTGGCTCAAAGGAGTAGGGCGGCAGCCCCATATGCCAGAGGTGGTGGGTTCAAACCCAGCCCCGGCCAAAAACTGCAAAAAAAAAAAAAAAAAAAAAGTATATAAACAACAAGAGGATTCCCTTCCACTGGCAGGTCCCTAAAAATAATAAGCAGGCTTTTAAAGGCATTGAATTAAAGCTTCAGAACTTCAAGAGACAACCAGAAAGGGTTTTTAGCAAAGTCCTTTCTTTTCTGCAGAACAAAATTTTCAGATATTACCTCCACTGATAGTTTGGACCCCTGGTGAGGTTTCTCTTTACTATGCATGAACTATTTCAAAAATCTAAGGAGAAATTCCCCCTCCCCTCTTCAAGGAAGGGAAGAAACCAAAAGAGATTTGTCCCCAATCAAGTGCTCTGGACAGGATCTGGTCACCCCTGTGGCTTCCTCTTCCTTGTGTAGCTGAAGCGATGGAGACTGATGATACCAGTTATAACTTCTCCACTCTCCTTTGGAGCTGAGGAGCAGGAGTTCTATTTATTCCCTTCTCTGGATGTTTCAAACGGTGACTGTGTGACCACGCTTAGGACATAATGCAATAAATAAAGAGCAGAGATTATTCCTTATTCAGTTTATTCCCTAATTATAACAAATTTCTCTGTGTTTATTGTCTTTTTCTTAACTAGAAAGTACTTCTAAATCAGAAGTGGATTGAAATCTAAAGAACACAAACTTTGGGTAAGTTTTCATATGAAACTTTTGAATTAAGTTGTTTTTCCTAGTTACATAGCAATATGTTGTCCCTGTGGGAAATAGGAAAATACTGGAAAAAGGGAAAATAATGGGAAAGTACCACTTAGAGACAAACACTCTATGTTTTCTCTTTTTCTGATTATGCTTCACTGATTTTCTTTTTCTTTTCTTTTCTTTTTTTTTTTTTTTTTTGAGGCAGAGTCTCATTTTGTTGCCCTCGGTAGAGTGCCATGGTGTCATAGCTCACAGCAACCTCAAACTCTTGGACTCAAGCAATCCTCTTGCCTGAGCCTCTCAAGTAGCTGGAGCTACAGGCTATTTTTAGAGATGGGGGTCTCACTCTTGCTCAGGCTGGTCTCAAATTCCTGAACTCAAGCGATCCACCTGCCTTGGCCTCCCAGGGTGCTAGTATTACAGGTGTGAGCCACTGGGTGCACATTTCACTGATTTTTTTAAAAAGTTATGGTGGAGTACACATAAAATGTGTCATCGTAACCTTTTCTGTGTGTACATTGTAATGGTATTAAGCATGCTTACATTGCTGTGTTACCATCACTATCTCAGAACTCTTTATCTCACTAAATTGAAATTCTGTACCCAGTCAACAATAACTACCCATTTCCTTCTCCCATCCCGGGCCAACCAGCATTCTACTTTCCATGTCTATGAGTTTGAATGCTCCGAGTACTTTCTGGTACTTTCTGTAGGTGGTTATCTTTTGGTATTCGTCCTTTCGTGGCTGGATTTCTTCACTTAGCATAATGTCCTTAGGTTCACCCACATTTCAGCAGGTGTCACAATGTCCTTCTTTTCTAGGCTGAATAATATTCCATGGTATGTGCACATCAGTTTGGTTTATCCGTTCATCCGTCAGTGACTGTCTGGGTTGCTTCCACCTTTTTGCTGTTGCTGATAAGGCTGCTATGAACGTGAATGTCCAAGTAGTTCTTAGAGTTTCGCTTTCAGTTCTTTGGGGTATATGCTAAGAGGTAGAACTGCTGGGCCACATGGTAATTCTGGTTTTTATATTTTGAGGAACTGCTACGTTGTTTCCCACAGCAGTAGCGCCATTTTGTGCTCCCCCCTTAGTGCCCAAGAGTTCTAATTTCTACACCTCCTCCCCAACATGTCATTGTTTTTTTTTCCATAGTGCCCATCTTAATAGGTATGAGGTGGCATCTCCTTATGGTTTTCTTTTGCATTCCTACAGTGATTAGTGGTGGTTGGGGACCTTTTCATGGCTCATTCAAGACATTCCGGAGAGTTAGGATGCAATAGTTACACTGAGTGGATAGAAGAAGGAGTAAGAGACAATAGTGTTAGTTTAAAAGACTTTATAAAAGCATGTTATTACTTTTGACTAACTACAATTCTGAAATTCATTTACTTATTCAACATTTACTGAGTCTCTACAGTCTTTGAAGTCCTGGGAACCTAGATACAAATTAAATAGGGTCTATCCCTTCAAAGGAAGAGAATAAATATGAAAAATTAATGAAAGCCTAATAGGTGTCATGAACTTTTACTTTCTTAATCTTTGCATCAGCCTTCTGAGGATGTGGTATTAGCCGCATTTACAGATGAGGGAACTAATATCCATTTCAAAAAAACTGAACTACTTAAAGGTGCCACCGGTAGTGACTGGCAGGCTAGGTTACAAGCCCAGGGTTTTCTGAATGCTTCCAAAGCTTAGCCTCATGCCCTTTTACTCCCCCAGGTGTCTGTTGGCATTTTTGACCTAAAAGAGGAGGCAGTAGTACACCCAGCTAACAGTAATAGGAACAAAAGGTCATGATAGCAACTAATTCTGTTGGATTAGAGTCAAGAAAGTCTTTAGAGAAGTGGCATTATAACCTACAAGTTGAGAACCGAGGATTTCACTAGATTAAATAGGGGAAGGAGCACTCATTCATTCATTCATTCATTCATTCGTGTGCCCATTCGCACACCTGTGCTGAGCTTCAGCACTGTGCTAGTTCTGACATTAGATGCTGAGACTCAAAAAAGAATGAGTGAGACACGGGTGACCCGCGGAGTCACAGTTTACTGAGGCAGTTACAGAACTGACTTATAACGGAGCATGTGTCAGACTCTGCCACAGAATTGAAAACCAAGCACTGGGGACACCATTCCAGGGACACCCTTCCACGGCAGCAGAAGCCACACTATGGTAGGTGGTGCTGAGGATGGCAGATTGGACCCTCCATGCCAAGCTCAGGACTTTGGGTTTCACTCTGTAGGCCTTAACAAGTCAGCGGGAGGTTCTAAATAGAAAAGTGACAAAGTCAGCTCAACTTTTTAAGACACTATCTAGCAGGGGTACTGTGTGGAGTATAGGAATTAAGAAAGAAGCAGGTGTCAGGAAGACCTGTCTGGGAGCTAGAAGTTCAAACTGAAAATGGACAGAGGCTGCGATAGGTGGCAATAGGCCAGCCACCTTTATGACAGGAAGCTGGCAGGTTTTGTCAACTATAGGATGTGTGCTGGAATGAAGGAAGGCTTTGAACATGCTCGTGTTTATAATCACTGCACTGTTTGCAAGTGAAAGGAGCATTTAATAAATAGATGAGACTTGGGCAGCACCTGTGACTCAAAGGAGTAAGGCGCCAGTCCCATATGCTGGAGGTGGTGGGTTCAAACCCAGCCCTGGCCAAAAACTGCAAAAAAAAAAAAAAAAGAAAGAAATAGATGAGACTCTTGAATTATCAGTATTTCTCTTATATATTTAACCATTCCTAAATGCTTTCATAATTTTGATAGATATTTTTTTCCTCATATGGTTTAAAACATGCCCTGCAATGCTATTTACACCTGCTTAGCAAGTTTTTCCACAGTGGTACAATCGTAATTTTTATCATTGCTATATTGAGATATCATAGATTTTGAGAGAGCAGATGAGTGAATTTTTTCTAAGATGAAATGCAAAACGATCCATAGATTTACTGAAAAATTCAGAAAGATCCTTGGTCAGGTGAACAATATGCATCACTATTTTATTGTTCAGAAAACTCTTCCATTTCCCCAGGTCATTACTAAGTCTTATAATTTATTTAAACTTTTTCTTTTTGGTTCATAGGGTGTTGTATTTGTTTTCATCAGTAAGTAAAAATATAATCTAGTTAAGTGATACTGCTTACACCTGTACTGATAAGTGTTACCAGAAGAGGGCAGCAGTGAAGTGCTATTATAGAAAGAAGAACTAATTTATGGATTTTGAAATTGCAGAAAAGCACGAAGGCTGAGGGTGATGAAATGACAGCAAACATTTGTTGGTGCTGGCATCCTAATTAACATCAATAATTGACTTATTTTTCAAGCCAGAATCTATGACACAAACATTGTCACAGATTTTCGGAAAATCTGATGATATTTCTATAATGTAATAAGGTAATAGATGTGTGGAAATTTCTGGTAAGATTGACATACTAGGAGATATTCTGAAAAGTTTACATTAGTTTGAAGAGAAATGATTAAAGGATGAAGTAAAATTAAGCATGTTGTTTCTTCGTGTCAAGAGCATAGGCGGAGAATTTAATAAAGACAATAAAAGGCATCTTATCTTTTTTGAAAATTAGAGTTGTTCAAAACTGGCTGAAATAAAACAAGATATTTCCTGTTTATCAACAGTAAGCAATGCATAGAATTAAGCAACTAAGAGAGGCTGTGATGAATCTGCTTTTATCAACATTTAACAGCAACAAATATTTTTTGAGCTTCTAGTACATGCTGGGAGCTATTCAAGGTACTAAGGCTATAAAGGAAAAACATTCCCTGCTCTCTTAAAGTTTGTATGATAGTGGAGAAGACAGATGTTAAACAAGAACGCGCCATCAATTCCTTGGTTACAATGACGAAGAACAAAAAATAGAAAACTGTCTACCCAGGGCCCAAAATCAAAATTAGTTTGGACTTAACTCAAAAATTGGAAAATTAAGTGAAATTGAAAATGGGACTCAAAAACAACTTGTCTTAAGTTCTTAATGCCCAATTCTATTATTTATTTCCTTTAACAATAAATAAAATGGATAAGGCGAAATATACAGATTCATGAAAATAGCATTGCTAAAGGATATTTGAGTAATTGCTATGCAGTGATAAAGCACTTTGCCAAAATAAAATGCCCCATGCCTCCCTGACCACCTGAACTTGATTAGACCCTATGCCAGTCAGCCTGGCCACAGCTGGGCTTGAGAAGTTGGACTTCCTGCTGACTCAGTCACATCCTGGCAGGTCCTTCTGCACCTTTACTCTTGCTGCGACCCCACCCAGCCCCTCTATCTGAAGTGCCTCTCTGCGCACCACCACCCCTGCTTCCAGACCCGCCTTCCTGCATTTCCACTTGCTGGAGTCCTACCAGTCTTCCAATGTCATATTTGGTCTTCTAAACAAAGCCAAACATATCTAAACCTCTTTTTCCCTGAACAAGTCATTCTTTACTCATTTTTTGCTTTTAATTCAACCATATCTGATCACACTCTGCTTTTTACTTGAGAAATATTTGTGTCTGTCACCTCTAGTAAACCCTGAGCCCTAAAAATTCTAGAACTATGTCTTATTCATCCTAATATTGTGTACAGATCCTGTCATGTAGCAGGTATCTAGGAAATTTGAGTTAATTTGCATTGTTGGAAGAAAATCGGAACAAATCTTCATTTTCAAGAATGTGTATTTTGAAGAGCATGATATTTATAATATGCTAGCTACAAAATTTGGAGAATATAGGAAGTTAAAAAAACATATTTATAGCTAATAAAATTGACCCTTTTGCTTTCGTCCTACTTCAGTTAGGATTGATATTTACAGGGTTACATAAAATTGTACTCTGCAAGAGGTTCATTTAGGGGTGGTGAAATTCTTGGAAATTAAGATAAAGTTATTTAGGGCCTAGAATTTGATTTTATACTCTTTACAAGATAATACTAGACTACTACTTTTCATAGATTTTAGCAGAAGACATGAGACTTCTGGGTCAGATACGAAGGATTGTACTTCTTATAGTACAATAAGCAACTTCAGCATCACTATTGACTTCAGTTCCTTGTGTCCTCCGAATCCCACTGGAGTGTTGGTGAGTGGCCCAGTGGATGCCGTGTGTATGGCAGCTAAGGAACAGCAGACCTAGGAAATTCACTGCTTCTATTTTAAAAAGTCTGCTCTTTGTCCCATTCTGTCATCTTTCATGGTTGCTGCAAATATAATCCTAGTAAGTGGCCCAGGCAAGGAGAAATTGAGCCTGGCATTGTTGACACACACCTCAAGAACTTGCAGACACGCCCAGGGCCAGTGATAGACTGTCGCTCTAAAAAACATTCTGTGAGAGTAAGGATGGTGGCTCTTCTAGCGCATCAGAGGGGCTCAGTAAATACTGGTTGGATCAAACTAATGAACTAATGAGAAAGGGAATGACTGAAGAACCAAAAAAAGCAAAGAACAGTTAATCCCTTGAAGGGACAGTTGCCAGTTTCTAACCTGACAAGGAGTAAAATTCAGAAGGGTAATGGAAGCTAAGAGACCACAGACCACCTGCCTTTGTAACAAAGGGCCTAATCACCCTGCTCCATAGAAAGTGAATCTTGGACTCTATGCAAAATAATCACTGATTAAGTTCTAATAACGAAATGCTCATATCTCACTAAATTAGTATTTAAGTAACTACACTTCTTGACAGCCTTTTGTCAGATACCAAATTTCATTGAAAGCTCTGAAAAACTTTAGATGCTATGCCCATTTTACCAGCCATTTTCCCTCCAAATGGTAAATTGACTTACCAATCAAAGTAGATCATGCTAATTGATCTAGTAAATTTGGTCAGGATTAAGCACTGTCTTTGAAATTCATAGTTAAATAAATGAAACATCATATCCTCTCAAGATGCCATTGAAGGCAAGAAATTAACCTGAAATGTTTTGTCTGAGTGTTAAAAGTGAGGTACTTTAGGACATTCATGTTAGAAGTCTGGACTTGTGAAGAGTTCACCTTCACACTGATGATCGTAAGTCCTGTTTCCCCGGACCGCATTCGCCCTCCTGACTATGAAGCTAAGGGTACAGTCCCACAGAATTTTATTGCATATTTTGACTTTTATCATTCCCATACTGCTTTTTTTCTGGATGTCTTGCAGTGTTCATGAGCCATCACTACAGTATCACTGTTCTCCTTCTGCTGCTCTTAAAATTGGAGATTGACTGCCTCCAGGGCTCATTCATATTTTAAGTAACCTTAAATAATGTGAGCTTTTAACCAACTATGGTTTTTTTCAGGCACTCCAAGGAAGGCCTTGTTTTTAAAATCTATAATCTCCCTCCTCTCCCCTTTCTCTTCTTCTCTGTGATGGAATTTCACGTAGGCTTCCCCAAAAAGGTTCCGGGTTAGAGGAGCCTCCAGGTTAGAGGGCATTTGAGCAAAGCCTCCACTCAGACTCAAGTCTGTGTTTCCTAATGGGCCACATGGCCTAGAACTCTCTTCTCTATAGGCCTTGGTGAGTCCCTTACCTTCCTGAGGCTCTTTCCCCTGCTTTCTTTGTGTTTATGGAAATCTTCGTTATCCATTTCTCTCTGAAAGTCTCTGCAGTAGAAGTGATGATCATTTCTTCCGCCAGCTCCTTCTTACGAGCATCCAATTTCCTTCCCTGACTACTGAGATTGTCCCATCCAAACCTCCCCTTGACCAGCCCCTTGTTGGTATATCTGTTTAAACTAGGGGAGGAAAGCTGACACCTGAAGTAACCCATTTTTTTTTTCTTTTTTGAGGCAGACTCTCACTTTGTCGCCCTCAGTAGAGTGCTGTAGCATCATAGCTCACAGCAACCTCCAACTCCTGGGCTCAAGTGATTCTCTTGCCTCAGCCTCCCAAGTAGCTGGAATTATAGGCACCAGCCACAATGCCTGGCTATTTTTAAAGGCAAGGGTTTGGTCCTAGCTCAGGCTGGTCTAGAACATATGACCTTAGGCAATCCACTGGCTTCAGCTCCATGCTAGGATTACAGGCATGAGCCACTGCACCCAGCCTTGTGCTAAGATCTTATCTTCAAACTACGGGTGCTACTATTGTGTTAGTTTCTGTTGAGGGTTTGAGTCAAGAGACCTGGTAAGACCAGGATAAATGGGTCAGATAAAGATGGTCTATGGAAAGAAAAAAGCAGTCTATTTTGTCTATTTTGTTTACTTCTGAACTCCTACCACCTAGTATGGTGCCTGACAAATATGCTTTTGGATACAAAGAAACAGGCTGGAGAAGGGGGTTGGGTGGGCACTTCCAATGACAGCTTCACAGCTCTCCATTGCCTGGTTCTAACCCCACATGAAAACTATCTGCATTTTCTGTCCTTACGTCCATGAGATATACCTGTGCCCACTCAATGCATTCCTCTTCATGCCCAAACTAGTTTGGGTGTATTCTGTTCTTTGCAACCAAATTACAATAAGAATGTCTTAATTCATGAGTCCTGATCACTGGTCCTTAAATCTCCTTATTCCCTGAGAGGGCTCACCAGAAATCTTGGTGACCTATTTAGAAATTACTGAATTCCACAAGTGGGCATGCCTGCTCTTTGCCTAAGTAAGCCTCACCTTTTTGGGACAGGGAAAAGAGTAAAAACTCTAATTCAACTGAAAATAAAGGAATTATCTTCTCCCAGAGTAAAGCTTGATAGTCTTCTTAAAAAGCAACCTCTAGGCTCAGTGCCTGTGGCTCAAGTGGCTAAGGCGCCAGCCACATACACCTAAGGTGGTGGGTTCGAATCCACCCCGGGCCCACCAAACAACAATGACGGCTGCAACCCAAAAAAAAAAAAAATAGCCAGGCATTTGGTTTGGCGCCTGTGGCTCAAGTGGCTAAGGCACCAGCCAAATACACCTAAGGTGGTGGGTTCGAATCCAGCCCCGCCCACCAAATAACAATGACGGCTGCAACCAAAAATAGCCGGGTGTTGTGGCAGGTACCTGTAGTCTCAGCTACTTGGGAGGCTGAGGCAGGAGACTCGCTTGAGCCCAGGAGTTGGAGGTTGCTGTGAGCTGTGATGCCACGGCACTCTACCCAGGGGTACAGCTTGTGGCTCTGTCTCAAAAAAAAAAAAAAAAAAACTCTAACGAAAGGTATGACAGAAACTCTAATAACGCCAGGACTCTTTCTGCAGACAGGGCCTTAGCCTCTCTTTGTACATAACCCCAGCATTGTTGATTGAACATGGGTTCATTTAAAGTCCACAGGGAGGGTCAGGTCTGGGCAGGAGGTGCTTGCCAACTTAGACTCCAGGAAGAGGAAGAGCAGGTCAGTTTCACCTTGGACTTCTGGAATGCTGATGGACTAACTTGGTGGTCAGGAAACTTCTTTGCCGTTCTTGTCTGTGCTCTCCGTTCTTGTGCAGCAGATGGAGAAGGATCATTCTTTCCCACTCACTAAAGCAGTAGGGAGACATCCCCTGCCCAGGAGGGCACATACAAAGCCTCAAAATTATGAGGGGTATGGAGGTGATGAAGCCATAGGTAGTCATTCTAGGTTTGAAAAATAGAAAGATAAAATATTTGAAGGCAGCATGGTGGATTTGTCGAGAGCATAGGTTTGAAGTGAGGCAGATGTAGCTTCCAACCCCAGCTCCTACTGGCTAGCCCTCCATCCTTGGATAAACTTTCCAACCTCTTATACCCTCAGATTTCTCATCTGCAAAATAAGAGTAACAATACTTTATAAATTTGCTATAAATATTGAATTAGACAATATTTACGAGTTCTTCATCCAGTGATACCAAGTGCTCAGTAAGCAGCAAGAATTATTGGGATTGTTTGTGATTTTTGTAATAAAAAACATTCATGAAAAGTGTGATATTTCTGTTACCCAGAAGGGAGCGCGTTTTTTAAAAGTTGAGAAATATGGCACTAAAACATATATTTAATGCTCTTCTTCACTGTTACCTTTTTAACATAATCCCCGAGGGGCAGGGAAATGTAAAAGAAGAGTCTAGCAAGTATCTAACGAGACAGTCATGGGGGAAGTTTATCAGCTGTGGACTCAATCCACAGCCCTGTAAACTCCCCGAGTAGGCGGCACCTGTGAATTCTCACCTGCAGTCTTCCAAAGACCTTAAAAACAATTTGTAAACTGTGTGACCTGTAGATGGCGAACTTGGATGGGGGAATACGAAGCAATAAACTAGAGAACAGAGCTGTGGTTTTTGTTTTGCTGAAGGGAAGAATAAGTAAAATCAACACGTTAATAAATGCTGTTCATGACACCAAAAGGATTCTTTGCTGACACACTGGCTTTCGTCTGAAGGGACTGTGGATCTGTCTGTTGACGTGGGTCCACCCCCAGGCAGGCATGCACACTGTCTGGGGACTAGAAAGCATTAGCTTCTGGCAAAAATGTTTTCGAGGAGTGTTCACACTGGCTGGTAGGCACTGGCACAAGAGGAAGGGGTATCAAGTAGGAAACACAAATAGCTTTCTTGGACGTCTCTTAAGGGGCACAGAAATGCTGCTCTGTCAGAATATGCATCTGTAACACTGTGTAAATATGTCCAGAGTATCCAACCCACATCTAGATAATAATTATATCCTCCCTTGCTTGCTCTCTTGCTATCAATGTTGGGTATTTGTTCTTCATACTCCCCAAGGCAATCCTTTAGGGACCAATTACTGTCTTTTATTGACATCTTTTCACTGGCTAATGGAGATTTCTAACATGCCACACTGGGCATTCAGGACTCCTAGGGGAGCTCTTTAGCACTTTTATAAAATCTCTGTACTCTACTTGAGAAACATTATGGGGGGTTTCCTTAAAATTCTACTTTGGAGTACTAGTTTTACTGTTCCAGGGCACAACTCTATCTATGTTGGATTTGTGGGAAAACCAGTGTGACTTCCCCAAACCGTGCCTGCTGGAGCAGTGGCCTGAGATGTTTTGTTGGTTCTTTCTGTTGTGAAAGAGCCCAGCAACTCACCCAGCGTGATAGATGGATGACCTCTGATGCATTATAAAGCAGGGTCACTGTCCCCAAAGAGCCTCTCAGTTTGTGGGTCAGGTGAAGGGACGTCTCTGGGCTTCCATGGTGCCTCTTCCCTGTCATTTATCACAGGGCTGTAATTATCATCTCCACATTGACCTCCTCACAGATGTGTGCTTCTGGAGCGCAGGGACTGTGCTGCATTCACCCTTTATCCTTATTGTGCCTGGCGTATAGTAGGCACTTACAAAAACGTTGAATGAATGAAAGAATAAATAATATGTGCTTGGGAAGAATAAGAAGGCAGGAGGAGGAAAAGACCAATTTAGAGAACAAAAAGAGGAAGATAAGCCCAGCACTCCCAGGAAATTATACGTCACACAAATATTACTCCTACAGAACAGAAAAGGGGAAAGAGGAGTAGATCGTGTCCAGCCCAATTCATTTCTCTTAAGAGACTGACTTATAATTAAAATGCTAGTTCACTATTTTCAGGAAGAACACATCTTTCCAGAGATTACTGAGTTTGTGTCCACTGGCAGCATTGCCCTTGCCCAAATCTGTGTACTTGTATTTCACATCTTTATTTCAAAACAAAGAAAATACTTGCCTTCCAGGATGGGCTGATTTTGGACTTTGGGTAGTTTCTAAAAGCCATCAGGTTCTAGTTAACCTAATATCTGGTAAATATAAAAGTTAATAGAATAGCCTGGTGTGGTAGTGAGCACCTGAAGTCCCAGCTACTTGGGAGGCTGAGGCAAGAGGATCTCTTGAGCTCAAGGGTTTGAGGTTGCTGTGAGCTATGACCCCCATAGCACTCTACCCAGGGTGACAGAGTGAGACTCTGTCTCAAAAACAACAAAAAATTACTAGAAAATTCTGAAATTGTGACATGTTCTCCAAGAGTGGATTCGTATATAAAGACACCCGCTAGTGAAAGGCTGACGTTAGGGAATGGAGATCAGGAACAATCAGAAACCGACTTTGGAAGACAAATAGGAGCATCAGTGTGTTACCCCGAAGTGTCACCCATGAAGATGACAATGGGGCAAGTGCCATGAAATAAGAGCTATGGTCAAGAACACGAGGACAGGCCCATGTGGGAGCACAGAGCTGTCATGTTGGTACCTGGTAAGCACTCAAGAAATACTGGTTGAATGAATAGGCTTTTGTGTACCTGAGCTGCGGAGGGGAAGCCTGGAACTGCATCACTAAAGGCAGGGTTATTTACTTATGTGTTTACTTAAGCACATATAAAAAATGGATAGAAGCAACATACGCCTTTAAAGTACATATAAAACAGCATAGAAAAGTAAAAATGCAAAATGCTGATCAGAAACCAGGATTTTAGAATAAAAGGAGAAGGCAATGTCCTGGAAATCCACAGTGAATGAATGATTGCACTAAAGCTTCCAGAAGCTCTGCGCTTCCAGACAACCAAATGGAAAGGGCAGTGTTCTGGATTCCACAGTTCTCCTCAGCCAGCAAGTGCATTCCTGATGCAGACTTATTCATGGAACTAAAACTAGGAAGCATTTATTGCATCTTATTTATTCTCAAATAAGAGAAAGATGACCTTCGGTAACAGTTTTGTAAAAGCTACATACATGTTTCCACAGACTAAACTATAGAGATGATCACCACCAACGGAGCCACGTAAAGTAATGGGGGAAGAAGGAGGGAAAAAAAGGAATGGGTTAGTTCCAAACATATTCACTATCACACGGGCCAGGGCCTGAGTATGAGGCGAGGTTAGTGAGCTAGTAGTCGCAGTGAGGAGAGGGGCACAGTGTGAGAGTCCACTCCTTCTTTTCTTCGATTCCTGGACTCATGTGACCCGTCCTTGGTGGGCGAAACAACACCACATACTTGCCTGGACATATATGGAGACCAGGACCTCTGGAGACCAGGACCTCTGCTTCCTAAAACGTCCTCCAGCTGGCTCAAAAACAGAGTCTTCAATGGATATTGCACTGCTTTGTAAGGCCAGCTGCTCCTGGGTGATGGTAAGACCGATGAATCCTGTGGGAAATGGCCTGTAGCATCCTTGGCCAGAAGCAATATTATATGGATTGCTGTGGGTGAATTAAGCTGTCAGTGCGTATTCACAGAAGGTCTGGCTAATAGAAGTATAGTAGGGAAGTAAAATCTATATGCAGAACAAATATCCACTCTGGGATAGAGTGATATTTCTACAAGTGCAAGACAAAAGGGGTTAGATACAATCAGCAAACAGGGGGCCGGCGTGCCTTCCCCGTCCCTCAGGGTTAGGGCTATGGGAGGCCTAACTATAGGCCTCTGCTGCAGGCATTTTCAGTGCTGGTAGTGGCAGAAGTTAGATCTGCGCTGGTGAGCGTAAGTTAATGTGGTTGAGCCCTCGCTTGACCTTCATCTGTGTCCCCACGGCCACTGTGTTCTTGAGCAGTTTGAGAAACAACAATGAGGGTGGGGAAATGAATCTGCACTGTATCATTCCTTGTAGGCAAAATGTGCAATTAGATGCACTGCTCGAAGGTCTGCTTATTGGGGAGATTTATCTTCCCACTTGTCCTTCATAGGCAAAGCGAGCCGAGTTCTATTGCTGCATCAATTTACATATAGCAGTAAATTATGCATAAGCATCAGTAAATCAGTCTTCACTCTTTTCTTCCCTGGCCACAGAGAAATTCCCCTTAGGCTACATGTGTGGGTCTAGAGAGAGGAAGTGGCATTGCTGTAAGGTCCGCATGATAGTTTGAGCCTCTTTCTCACCAAACTTTGTTGCACCCTTAGAACTGGCTTCAGTCTCATCTTGTATGTGCCATTTTAACTTGGTGACAGAACTCTGCCATGCACATCCAAATTTAAAGTAGGTCTATTATATAACATTTAATTCAGATGGGTGGCTCAGGTCAATAAACTGTTCCCCATGACCAGGGGTTCAAGTTTCTACCAGGACCCAATAACAAATACTAGGAGATGTTTCTGAAGGAAAATAGCTGCTTGCCAAAAACATATGGCTTTGCTCTCGATTCTAGGGCTGTACTGTGATTCTTTTCTTTGGGAGTTCCAGAGGTCTGAGGAGTACCCTGTTCTCCCTCAGATATGTGCACATTAGATTTCTTGAGTCACAAGGTCTAAGGGTCTGGAGTTTTAATATTAGCTAAGGAATATTCTTTTGTTTGGGGCATTCCTTAAATATAGAAGTTATGGCTTATTCAGTAGGTGGGAAGGAACAATGCCAGTGTAACAATACCAGTGTACTCTACTGGGAAGATACATTGACCTGTCCTATAAAACGGTGACACTATCAAGGTCCCTGAATACAGAATTATGGCACAGAATTCTCAGGGAGCCAAAGTAGGAATACTGCTAAATGCTAAGGAGGTCTTTAATTCTACAAAGACGAACTTGGACGACAAATACAAGATGAAAGCTTGGGCTCCGAATGACCACTCTGAGATGAATTTGGCCCAAAATTCTGTTTGTTTTTTTTTTGTTGTTGTTGTTTATTTGTTTGTTTTTGAGACAAAGTCTCACTATATTGCCCTCAGTAGAATGCTGTGACATCATAGCTCACAGCAACCTGAAACTCTTGGGCTTAAGTGATTCTCTTCCCTCAGCCTCCTAAGTAGCTGGGACTACAGGCACTTACCACAATGCCCTGCTATTTTTTGCAGTTGTCACTGTTGTTTAACTGGCCCAGGCTGGGTTCAAACCCTCCAGCCTTGCATACCTGGCTGGAGCCATAACCACTGTTTAATGGGCACTGAAACTTGGCCTAAAATTCTTAAGTCTTTCTTCTGATAGTTGGATTAAAGTGGTGTTATACGTCCCCAAGGTTAACTGTAGCTCAGAGACAATTCTAGCAATCCTCAAGTATCCAGATATTTCACTTTCTCCTCTGCACATTTACCCTAGAAAATTCCCACAGATTACTTTGGGGAATGCTACGAGAAAGCCTTGTGATGCTATTTCAGATAACTTATTCAAAGGCTCTGGATCTATGGACCAAGTCAGTTCTGGGAAGTAAGTAAGAGACCTCCTTGTGGTCACTCAAGTCACAGTTGTATTTGCAAGACCTAAGATTTTCAATTACGTAAGAACCGAGTTGACTGCCCATATACTTCTGCTCATGTACTTAAGCCAGAGCTAAAGGTCCCTGCAAGTCAAACTATTTTGAATCCTTATCTGTCACTGCAAAACCATGCCCACCTTGCCTCTGGGCTTCTGCCTCTCTGATACCCTCTCAATTCCAAAGAGAGCTTGTTACGGGTCACATGCCAATAGCAGCATCTTCTACTTTCATCCCCAGGTAACAATGTATAGCTGCTACCCTGCTTTTTAGTGATTTTCTCACTAATACGTTGTGTAATGCCTTGGTACAAAGACTATCTGTGAAACATAGTTAGGAGTGATATGGTAAAAGGTTGAACGAGTGGATCATCCTGAAAAATCCATCCCAATATTCCTATCCCTGAGTGTCTGTATTTCTTCTGTGATATTATAATAAATTTCTAGCAGCTTGACTTTACTTATTGCAGGACGTCACTGAGTCCAGGTATCAGTCAACCAAACTGAGCAAACTGTCCTAACTAAGCCCACCTATTAGAACTTAGCACTTTAAATCCAGAATCTCTCGTCCATGAACCTATGTTAATAAATTTGACCCAAAGGAGCTACATTCCTTTCTTTCTCCTTAGTCTAGCGCTTTAGAATTCGTTACCACACGTATTCCACTGGTTTCTGCTATTACAAAATAGGGAGGAAATCCCACAATTCTTTTATTGGTCATGTTCATTCTCCCATAGGTATAATTTGGTTGGCTTCTCCTCTTTCTGACACTTAGATGCCTCAGCCTCCCAGCTCCAAGGGGCAAGGCACTGAAGTTCCTTGATTCTTTTTTTTTCCCTCTGTCCATTTCCTTTTCTTCCTCCTTGCCCTTCTCATCCTCCTCGTCTTCCTTCTTCTTCTTTTTTGTAAAAAGGCATATCTAGGTTTATTTTTATTTATTTTAAAATTTAGCATATAGTACAATTGATCTTTTGTTTGGTCTTCCTTCTATAATTTTAACACGTGTATAAACAAGTATAACAAACACCCGATCAGGATATACAGAACAAATTTACCTCTAAGTACCACTTTAGCTGCATGCCATAAATATCTCAAAGAGAAATGGTCTTCCCAGTCCAGACAGCCAACAAATAAAACTTTGTTAGGGCCACTGTTAATATAGGCAAGTGCCTAAATAATACTGATTAAAAGATGTATACTTTGTGGATATAAGTATTAGAAAGTTTTCAGCTTGCTTTTTGTATAGGAATCTTAGCAATGAGTAGGGGATTCATATCCCAGAGTAGAAAGGCAGGATTAGAAGGAGTATTTCTTATTATTTTAAACCAGGTTACTCAGAGGCTCTTGTAATGTTAGACCCAAATCCTTGTGCTATAGGCTTCCTTCAGATTTAATTATTCTGCTGGAAGAATAAGGGATAAGAAAAAAGCCCACAATAATTTGTTTCATAGGTTCAGCACCTGTGGTTCACACTGCTAAGGTGCCAGCCATATACACCCAAGCTGGCATGTTCGAATCCAGCCCAGGCCTGCCAAACGACAAAGATGGCTGCAACAAAAAGTATCTGAGTGCTGTGGCAGGCTCCTATAGTCCCAGCTACTTGGGAGGCAGAGGCAGAAGAATCGCTTAAGCCCAGGAGTTGGAGGTTGCTGTGAGTTGTGATGCTACAGCACTCTACCCAGGGTGACAGCTTGAGGCTCTGTCTGAAATAATAATAATTTGTTTCATAAAATCCTTGTTGCTTATATGAAATTGCTGCTCACTCCAGAGAGGGACATTGGGTGGGAAGGGTCTTGCATTTGCTTTTTCCATCCTGCCACATTCCAGGGTAGACGTCACAATAGTTACACTAAGACCCCTTGTGAGTCAGAGAAATGCAACCATTTGCTTTCGGTGGTTTATTGTTGTGATTCTCATCACTGAGGTGTAGTCTCGTTTAAAGGAATAGGATACCTCAGATGGTTATGGTTCTTTCCATTTTGCAAAAGGTGGATATTAATGTCTTTGAGGTGGGATGGTTGAGTTCTTGGCCTCCCATGATATGAGGTGTTCTCAGAAGGAAAGCTGGGGGCATCTTGGAGTAGAAATGAGCAAACTCATTGGAATCACATTTGAGGGACTGGGGCCTGATAGGGACGAATATCAGTGTAAGATGGATTTCTGAGTTCCCACCATGATAGACCTGCATAATGGGTATAATATGTTCAAGCCACATAACCCATAGGCAAAAATATAACTCTTTATATTTTTCAGCAGCTTAATCTTTGTATAATTTCTATCTCAATATGTTATTTCATCTGGATCTACTTAAGTCCAGGCAGGCATCAGGAACAAAGGCTTTTCACCATTAATTCTTAGCTTTCAGGGATTTCTCCTGAGGAGGATGGGTGGATCACAGCCCAACATCTCGGATTCATCCCATGCCCTCTTGAGATCTTGATCCAGTCAGAATGTGTAGGGGAAGTGCTTATTGTTTATAGCATTGATTAGTCCTCTGCCATGAGTTTTCCATGGGGGAGAGTTGGTATTTTGGAGAAATAAATAAACACAAACCTAATAAAAACAAAAAATTCACATTCTTGACTCAAAACTACTAAATCTACTTTTGGTTACTGCAATGTCGCTAGTTCCTAGAATAGTCTGGCCCATGGTAGAAGTTCAGTAGGTATGTGTTGAATATCTAAATGGATAAATCAATCAAAAGTATAGGTTTTAACTTGTTCTGTTAGAAATAGTAACCCCAGCAAAAAACAATCACATGAGCAGCCACACATAGTGCAGACAGATAAGGAAGAACCCCGGACCATGGAAAGTCGAGTCAGATAGATGTAGTTTAGTACTGAACTGGGGGAGGACAGGAAGGCAGACGCTATACTTGGAGATATGAATTTTAATGTTTTAAAAAAGCTTTAACCAGAGGCAAGTTACTCCATCTCTTTGAGTCATTCGCCCCTTTTAGAAATAGGGATGACCAAAAATTAATGAATGAAACATCACTGAATATAATTTTTAACATCTTTATTGAGGTATAATTGACATGTTATAAAATCTACCCATTGTAAGTGTACGATTACATTCTATTTAGCAAATTTACTGAGTTGTACAAGCATCATCAAAATCCAGCTTTAGAACATTTTCATCACACAAGTAAGACCCCTCAATGCTTCCTACTCATTAATACTTAATCCTTGTTCCCATCCCATCTCCAGACATCATCTACACCCCATGATTGTGATCATTCAAATTTTTTGGAATGGATTTTGTAATACTTATAAAAAAAGAGAAAAGTAATTTCCTTCTGCCATTGTACTGATCCTCTTCGGGTCCTTTTTTCCTAGTCACACTTGTACAAGCAGCTTTTCATGGTGCCTCTCAGTATTGGTGCACTCTCATATTAGGTCATGAGAGCCAATCGTTAAACTGTCAGTAATTTTGTGAGACATTTGTTAGACACAGCCCTCATTAAAAATTAAATATATCAACTTAAAATTAAACAAATTATTTAAAAACAAAACTTATTTTCTAATTATTCAATGGCATTTTATGATTATCTGTGCTTTTAAGGTTAGGTATGTTAAAGCAGGTCTTTATTTTAAATCCTGGAGAACTGGTTATTAAACACTCACTAGCTCTGTATTTATCCTGTGAGTGTTGTTTATTAAGTTTATTAAAGATCTAGATGATCCTGGAGAGAATGACATCGTTAAAATATTTAGGCTTTGAATCCAGGAATATGTTCTGGTTGGTCGTTCTTCTATTCAACTCAGTAAAGCTGTTCTTTTTTTTTTTTTTCTTAAACGTCTCAAATCCATTTCTTATTACATTTATACATGGCAAAGTGGGGTGCAGTGGCTCATGCCTGCAATCCTAGCACTTGGGGAGGCCAAGGAGGGAGGACTGCATAAGGCCAGGAGTTTGAGACCCGCCCAAACAATAACCAGAGACCTTGTCTTTACAGAAAATGGAAAAATAAGCTGGATGTGGTAGAGGGCACCTGTGGTCTTAGCTACTCTAGAGACTAAGGCAGGAGAATTGCTTGAACCCAGGAGTTTGAGGTTGCAGTGAGCTATGATGCCACCACTGCTCTCTACCCTAGGTTACATAAAGAGACTCTGTATCCCAAAAAAAAAAAAAAAAAATTACACTTCACTATTAATACTTTGGAGAAAATTCATGCAAATTTTCACATTTTTTAGATTGGATTTGTACATAATAGTTTCTTACACTTCTAAAACTTTAACCCTAATAATGTCTCTACCCCTTTTCCCATTCTGAAAAGATTCCCTCCTTTTTTTTTTCCCCATTATATTGTCCCAAAGGCCAATTTACTGGCATTTTAAACAACTAGCTTTTTTATTTATCTACTATTTTATCAATCATTATTTTTTTCACAAACATTACATTTATTCATTGCCCCCTGTCTTCCTAAAGCTTAGTTTGTTTCTCTTTATACTTCTTTGAAATAATAGGATGGTTATACTTCCTCATTTTTATTATTAAAGGTTATAAAACTATAAATTTTCCTCTGAATCTAGTTGGTTGCATCCCTTACATTTAGAAATGTACTATAAAACAAGAAGATTACTCATGATTGCTATTCAAATTTCCCAGTGGCTCAATTATCAACTTTTAATGTTTTATTAATAACTTAGAGCTTTTATATACTTTTTCCTTTTGAGGATTTGGTTTTTTTTGTTGTTGTTGTTTGTTTTTTGAGACGGAGCCTCAAGCTATCCCCCTGGGTAGAGTGCCATGGCATCACAGCTCATAGCAACCTCCAAGTCCTGGGCTCAAGCAAGTCTCCTGCCTCCACCTCCCAAGTAGCTGGGAACACAGGCCCCTGCACCGGCCATTTTTTGGTTGCAGCCATCATTGTTGTTTGGCGGGCCCGGGCTGGGGATTCAAACTCACTACCCCAGGTGTACATGGCTGGCGCCTTAGCCAGTTGAGCCATAAGCACCAAGCCCCTTTTGAGGATTTGTAAAGTTTCTTGTAAGCCTGCTATATTATTAGCTTTCATAACTGTTCAATAGTAATGTACATTTAAATATATATTCATTTTGGATACAAACTGGGATTTGCATTTTTAAATCATTTTGATGAATGATGTTCTTTTTTATGCTTACTTTCCTAATCAGTGTTCTTTTTCCAGAAAAACTGTTTTTGAGTAAACTACCTTAAACAATTATAAACATACCCAACTCTCTACTTCTTTTCTGACACTGCATAAATTAGAAGCATGGGGAGAAGGCGATATTAAACAGAAAGGAGGAGAAAGTGTAAGAGAGAAAGGGAAAATAGAAAATAAGAAGAGATACTTTAATATCTTTCCGAGTAAAAGGGGCTTAGAAAGAGGAAAGCCACCTCGGAAAGGTGTTTGCTGGTGTCTGGACGGCTGTAAATAAAATCCTTCAGAGTACGTTGGACTTCGGAAGTGAGTCAAATGTAAGAAAAAGCAGAGAGTTGCTCTAATCATAAGTGAGACTTCGTCCGGAATTGAGGTATTGACAGCAGGAAAGGAGAGCAGCGTGAAAACTCACAGCAAAGTTTCCATTCAATATCTAAAAGTGCCGCTGGGGTCTGAGGAACAGAAATACAGATGTGGGTATCACTGGCCACCTGCCTCATGGTCACTAAGAGAGCAGGCAAACGATGCCTGCCATGGGGTAAGCAAACCTATTGAACTTCAGACTGCAAGTTCTTCCCACTGTGCCCTAAAGCTTCTGTAGCACAGGCTTGTGAGGAAAATGGCCAAATTAAGGCAACACTACTGTGAAATGTACTTTAACCCGTAGCCATCTTTAAAAAATATTTGAAATTATCTACCATGAGCCACATAGATATTTCTAGAACTATTAAAGCAAGGATAAAAATGGTGGACCAAGTAAAGTTCTTTGGGTTAGTTTGTGCAAGATTATAAAGGGCTCCCCTTGGAATTCTGCACAAAATCTGGCTCTGAGTTTCCTGGGAGTAAAGGCAAAAAGGGTCATTGTGATGAAGTTGAGGCGTTCAAAGTCAAATAAAAAGAAATGTATTTGTTTGGCATGAAAATCTAAGTGTCTCTTGCTTTGAAATCCTAGGAGAATTTATGATGGCGTCCTTTAATAAAGTAAGCAGCCATTAAGTAAAATAACAGTAAACAGTATAATGGATATTTTCAATAGCAATTTTTACAAGATAATTATTTTCAAAATTACAAATAATTTATAAACCCATTATTTGTTTATAAGTTAGTTACCATAAAATAAGAAAAATAAAATCAGTCTTGTTTACAATACACATATAACATTTTCTTTCTTTTAAAAAAAAAGTAATTTAAGCATTATTAAAGGAATATCATCAGTACAATAATGGACCTCACTAATTTTCTTTTGTTTTTAACTCAAAAAAATATGTTTTCTACAATGTTGTACAGTTTTTAGCTTGCTATATATTTTGTTGAAATTGGATCGTGGCATTATCTATCTGCTACTTAGCTGAGTCTCATCAAGTGAGCTGCCTTTGTCTGTGGGAAAGTGAACTACCTAAGAATTACTGCATCTGAATGTTTAATGCAGTCTTGTAAAACTGTAACATCACTGAGTCCCTTTCCCCTGATTATCCGGGATCAGATTCTCTACACAGAAGAGGTGGTTAGCACTTGATCCTAATCAAAGGAGCAAAAATACTTGGATATAGTTCATTTTCATCTTAGTTGAAAAGACTGTGGACAGACACTTAGGAAAAAGTGAAATCAGCATAATATCTCCTCTTCAAGTGCAGTCCAGCTTTCAGAATGGAAACTTGGATTTCAGCCTCCTTGTAATTCTCCTTGATGAACAGAGAAGGATTTCACAGCACAGAAAGCAGAGGTTTATGAGGCTGGATACAGACAGACACACAAGAGAACGCTGTTCATCGTCTTCAAAGTGAGGCAGAGATGGCATGATGGCTGCTGTGGCCACATGTAATATAGCCTGTAGCTCTTTAAAGAGGATTAGCTTTAGCGCACTGGGAGCATTCAATGCTGGATTTCATGTAGAGCAGAATATGCTAATGAAATGCAAATGTCTATGGCAAACATTGCGTAATATTGAAAACCCTCAAAACTGAGCTTTGTCTCTTGCACAGTGGGAAACCAAACTTTATCATATCAGAAGAAAAAGTAAAAAAAAAAAAAAGAAAAAAAGAAAGAAACAACCTCATACTTTTCTGTATCTGCTTCTAAAAAGATGAAGTTAAAACACATACATATTTATATTTAAACTAAATTAAGTTTCAATGTTAGTAGAAACACTGATTTCATTCATTCAAAAATATCTTACTAGATCTGTAACTCAAGGGTGGATGTGAAATAATTCATCTTTGCAGGAAAAAAAACACAATACAGATAATATGGATTTTTTTAAAAACAAACACTAGTATTAGGATTACAAGGAATGTACAGAGTAGCTTTCCTCTCACTTTGCCTTAAAATTCTCCACTTGTGATTTTTCACATTTTTCCTGCAGAATGTGCTTCAGCTCAGTGTTGGAAAATGCTATATCTTCATCACAATTTTCCATATAGTGTTCTTACTACTATACAGGAAGTGAATATGAGATCGGATCAGTTTCTTAGAACTGCACGTGTGCTTAGTTAATATCAAAGTTATTTTCATTTTAGGATTAGCAGTTCAGAATGTATTTGGCATTAGGAAGGTGAATTCATTACAAGGTGTGTGATTTGCAATCCATGTAACGACGTGTAGCATCTTCGAATCCATGCACATGGTTCCCAGAGATTGAAAGGTCCCTAAAGATTTTATCTCAATTGCTGGGAAATAAAGATCCCAGCAAACACAGGGAACCGGGTGCCTCTGGCTCCATTTCCAATGCGTGATCTTTCATTAGTTACTAGCATTTCACGACACCCAACCAAGTAGCTTAGGTTCTCTTGGTTTTTGTTGGTCGGTGGTGTGTGTGTGTTTTATATCTCAGTTTTGAAGGGTTCGTCTCTGTAGACACGGAGGGATGGTGATACATATTCATGAAAGAGTGCTCTTTCCAGCCCCTGTTAACGCTGACAAAGCCGTAGCTGTTTCACACAGCAAGCTGACTGGGATTGTGTGTGGGGGCTGCACGGCCAGATTAGTGCAAACAGCAAGCCCACTCCTCTGCTTGTTAGGCCTGGCCTTCCTGACAATTTCCCCAATTGTCGCTTGTGACAAGGCTGTCATTAGGTGATGGCTTCTTTTGGCCATTTTCAGATAAAGATAATTTCCTTAACTTCCATTTTATTTGACAACAAGTAGTTTGGGAGAGAAAGGAAGTGCTTCAGTCATTTATGGATTAGGGTTTTGTCACTTCAAAGGCATCTTTGATCTAAAAATATGTGCTGTACCAAATTCATTATGTCTTTTTTTAAAGAGCTTTTAAATTTATTGATCTTCTCTTCAATTATTCTCCTTTTACATCCAATAATGATGTGTGAGATGGTAGTGTTGGGAAAGGCCTAAGGAGGAGTGTGGGGGAGATTCAGCCAACTGGTCACTTCTAAGGTCATTAGGAGAAGGAAACAACAGGTGCTTTTGTTTAGTGCCCATCCCCTCTGGATCCCTGTGTGGACAAAGACATCTCTGCTGTTTATGGCTCAACATAAGGATAATGGTATCAGTGCCAATGGAATAAAATAAAATTACATCTGGTATTGCAACTTGATAAAAAAAAAGAACTTCACAGTTTGCACAAAAACTGTGCCTACAACTGTTTTCACACTCAACATGGGGACCACAGGTACATAAAGCTAGCATGAGCAGTGAGGGACCTCTTTGCTGACCGATGGTATGACTTCCTCTAGAAGGAATCTTACACCGGGCTGGGGCTCAGCTTGCTAACGTTCTTAAAACTGGGTTATTTACAAATCATACACAGCAGAAGATAGAATAAGAATCTGTATGTGAAAATATACTTTGAAAAGATATCAAATTGAGCGTTTATACCTTGGACAGCAGGTTCTCTTGTTTAGAAGATCCACTCTCCTTTTTGCCCCCCTTTTGTTTTTGTAAACAATGGTTCTGTGGAATTACTGTGTTTTAAACAACACCTAGGACAAAGAGGTAAACAGTTTACATCCAAACTACCGTGATTAACCATTGTCTTCTAAAACTTCACATATAATAACCAATTTGGGACAGAGCAAGAGAGCCAGGCCACTCCTACAATTAGGAAAAGGAGGATAAATATATATCTTAAATTCATTTTGGGGGGTCTAAATGTATTATTTTATCTGCCTTTAACAGTCCATATGTCTAGATGACTTTGATATTTAGTAAGTTCATTTTAGCAAATCATGATTTCAAAATCTTGTCTATTAAAGGAAATGTGCCATTTTAAGTCAGGAGCCTAAGGACCTGAGGCTCCTAAAAGCAATGACCAAAAAGTTTCAAAAGCTTCTTTTGAAAAATCAGTTTTCTGAATTTCCAAAAACTAGTATAACATAATGCCTTTCATTCTGCAGAACTAGTTTAGATGTTGGGTACTCTATCCTTGAGCCTTCAATGCATAGTAAACCAGGATAAAAACAGCATTCACAGCCATGTCAGAAGCCTTTCCTAAACGGTATTTAGTTTCATCTTTACTAAGCAGTAGATACTATTGTTAGCTCAGTTTTACAGATGAGGAAAATGAGGCAAAAAGACATTAATTAACTTGCCCATTGTCTCTTATCCAGTAAGTGGTAGAGCCAGCACTCACACTAGCATACTTTTGATCCAAAGCCTTGGTTCTTAATGCTGGGGCCTAGAAGCCAGAGGACCTGGAATACCCAGATGGGCCTCTCCTGATTCTCCTGGTACTGACCAAGTAAACAGATAGTTCTCATCTCTCCTCAAATCCTTTCAGTTTCCCACTCCTGGCCCTTCCCTTACACAGTCCAAAGAAATGTGCCAAGAGAGTGCAGGAGAGGCGAGGGGCCAGAGAGGATTCTCATCTTCTGCCGTGATTTCTCCGGCTTTCCTTCTACCTGCTGATTAAAACTTCAGCTGCCATGCTGAAATCCTGTGACAGGAGGGTTCATGGTTCTCCACACTGTGTCCTGTCAAGGAACCCTCCATTGCTGCATTAAAGATCCCTCATGTCCCTTCTCTGGACTTTGTGTAACAAGGAGACCCTGATTTCAATTTCCTGATGCAATAAGTAAATACCACTTTGAAGGAGGAAAGCAGCAGATTTTGAGGAAGAATGTTTTGGGGGAAGATCTCCATTTTGTCTGAGAGTTCACCTACTCTGTGACTTGTGAATACCCTACAGAAACCGGCAGACAGCAACACCATCAGCCTGCCTTGGAAGAGACAAAAGTAAACGACCCTCTCAAAGAGACTGCACTGAAATATGATATCAGCTGCAAGAGAGGGCCATCTCCTCCGGTCAAATGAGAAAAATCATATTATCCTCAGGGTGGTATACAAATAGCTTGTAAGCCACATTCTCCATTTGAATGATAACAATGAAGCGCTAACCTCCCCGCTGCAGGCCAGCCTGATCCCATCTCCAAACACAAACACTTCTGCCTGGGTTTGGGCTGGGGGCTGCGCTGTGGCCTCCCAACCCCCACCTTTCCCCCCCTGTTAATTGGCTGAGACCACCAGAATTTGGAGGACACAGATGTCACTGATAGTTCTCCTAGGGAGCACATTCATGCCCATCTGTTGCAGCCTGGAAGGCTGTTCATATATCCACAAGGCCTTCATTTAATTCTTGTCAGAAAGTAATGTAAATCCAGTTTACCTCAGAGGTCACAGGCGAGATTTATGCCAATGAGCCCCCTGCAATTTACACACACTGTAGTTGTATAGGATGAAAAGAAAGCCTTTCATGTCGGTGCATATTAACAAGAAAGCCTGCCTTCCGAGAGAGGCTTTTTGATTGAGGTTTCTCCTGATTTTAATACAGCCGATGCCAGTTGGTATGCCCAGCGTCAGAAAAAAGGAAAAGAAATCTAATCTTTAAACTAACGTTTCTTTCATAAGAGGCAAAAGAGAAAGAGTGAAATCCTAGCAAGTGGCACTGCCACATCTTTAATTATCTGGTATGAGACAAAACTCCCCCACACTTGGAGAAGACACACTGTGACAGGAGAGTATGTTCTGGCCTGAATTAACTGCCAGGGGAAGTCTGGGGACAGTTCCGTTGTAAGCAATTATCTTCCCAATGTGCAAAATGTTGGGATGGACCGGTTGAATAGATCAACTGCCTTTTTCAGTTATCTCTTTCTAATCTAGTTGGAGGAAATTATGGAATTTGATTAACTTTATTTGGACCAGCGTAGGTAGGAACTGATTCATCAGTAAAGTGAAAGAATACTTATGAGGGATATAGTCATAAATATTTACAGAATTATTTTTATTGGAAGTTTAAGAGCATATAAAAGGACTTGCATTCATCCTATCTTTCAATGTGTTGATACATTTTGAGATACTCAGGACTGTGTTGGTAGAGTGGAAAGCAAATGCTTTTAAAAACACCCTTGGGGTCAAAGTCTTTTTTTTTTTTTTTTTTTTTGACACAGAGCCTCAAGCTATCCCCCTGGGTAGAGTGCCATGGCATCACAGCTCATAGCAACCTCCAACTCCTGGGCTCAAGCGAGTCTCCTGCCTCCGCCTTGAAATTCTGCGTATACCCCTTATTAAGGAAGTGACCTGGGGCAAGTTACTTAACCTCCATGACCCTCAACTTTCTCATCTCTAAATTGGGCATCATAAAGTCTACATCATAAGATTTTATGTCTGAGATAACCAGCATAGAGCCTCAATAAGTACAGAAAGTATCTTACCAGTGGTAATTTTCCCTCTCCACCCTGTTTTGGAGGTACCTGTGACAGCAAATTGAACATTAAAAATATTAACTAAGTTAATTCTAAAACTCTTAAGTATCTAAATCACCAGATTGCTTTTTTCTGTTTAAAACATTTTTAAAGACAGATGAAGTTGGAGATTTTCTTTCCCACAATTTAAAATTTTTGTTTTCAGTGGGTTAACTTTTTAGTTCTATAGAAAGCAGAATAATAGAAGTGTATAAGTTTTAGTAAAATCAGACTTGGTTGCTATGCTCATTCACAGTCATAGCCTCTATTTCCCAAGGCAGTGTTAACAGGGGGCGTGCTTCCTTGTTTTTATAGACAGTACTCATTACCCGTGCTAATGGCTTTCAAGTATATGGTATGATTATTTTTGCACCACATTTAACTTTTTGTTTGTATTTTGCTTAAGATAATATTAAAATTCAGTTGTGATATCTAAACACATGCTAACAGCACAATGGAACAGAGCCCTCAAGAAGTGTTAATTTGATGGGGATGTAGGTGGAATGAGGCCCCAGTTAAAACTATAATGTGTTGTTGGTAACACGTTCCAAAAATACTCCCAATGTACTTAGTCTAGTAATTACAGAATTGCATGAAGCAGTAGCTTCATTTTGCAGAGTGGTGGTGATATTAAAGAGACTAATGCCCAACTTTGTAGGTTATCGGAAGTAGAAAGGAGCAGATTTAAAATAACTCCAAAATGATCTCTTGCTGCTTCTCAAAATTCAACAAGATCACTTTTTTTTTTTTTTTTGAGACAATCTCACTCAGTCACCCTGGCTACAGGGCCATGGCAGCATAGCTCACAGCAACCTCAAACTCCTGGATTCAAGTGACCCTCTTGCCTCAGCCTTCAGAGTAGCTGAGACTATAAATGCCCGCCACAATGCCCAGCTAGTTTTTCTATTTTTAGAAGAGACAGGCTCACACTAGTCTTGAACTCCTGAGCTCAGGCGATCCACCTACCTTGGTCTTCCAGATTATCAGGACTATAGACGTGAGCTCACCTCACCCAGCCAACAAGACCACTTTTCACCTGCAGTCTTCAAAATAGAATTCTTTAAAAATTTTATTATTAAAAATTTCACATATGTACACAAGTAGATGAGGCAGTATAAGAAACTTTCTATTACTTTTATTTAGCTTCAACATTTAACAATCCGGCTCGGCGCCTGTGGCTCAAGTGGCTAAGGTGCCAGCCACATACACCTAAGGTGGCAGGTTCGAATCCAGCCAGGGCCTGCCAAACAACAATGACAGCTGCAACCAAAAAATAGCCAGGCACTGTGGTGGGCGCCTGTGGTCCCAGCTACTTGGGAGGCTGAGGCAGGAGACTCACTTGAGCCTAGGAGTTGGAGGTTGCTATGAGCTGTGATGGCACAGCACTCTACCCAGGGGGACAGCTTGAGGCTCTGTCTCAAAAAAAAAAATTTAACAATCCATAGCCAATCTTGCCAAATTTATACCCTCACTTCCTCCCCATCTTTATGCCCCAAATCATTTTGAAACAAATCCAAACTTCATATAATTTCATCTCTAAATGTTTCAGAGTATATCCATAAAAGATATAAATTTTAAAAAAACACATAACCACAGTACTATTCTCTCACCTTAAAAGTTAACATTCGTTCCTTAATATCATTTATTATATCATATATATTACAAGCCAGAACCCAGGAGGATTTTAAAAAAATAAAGGGACTTGATAGCCTGACTCTCATATCACAAATTATTGTTCTTTCATGAAACTATGGTTTCGTGAAGACTCCTCACTAGTGACTATTTTAGAGAATTTATATGGTTGGCACATTTTATGATATGTGGTAGTGCCTTTTACAATGTAAATTTGTTATCTTACTGAAAAATAAAAATTGCATCATTATTATGCTCGCACCCCGGCTTCATTCATTCATTTGGATAAGTGTTTTCCAAACTTACTGGCTTCAATGAAATTTTAAGTGGATGGCCACCATACAAAACAGTTGGAAATGAAATGGCTGTGGCGCCAAGCTGCCAACCGCTGGTTTGGCCCATTCTCTCCCCCGTGGGTATTCAGATTTTAGTATGTGAAGTGCTTTTTATAAGTGTATATACCATTTTCTCATTGTGACCTCAGGACCAGATGAAGTGCTATGTGAAGTAACGTAAAGAATAGTAGAAGATTACACAGCCAACGTGGGGGAGGGGGCATGACCATGCAGTAGTTACTTTTTAAGCTGCCTGCCCAAAAAAAAAATGATATTTGACTTAAAGTAATTAAAATGTTTATAGTAATGGGAAAAATCCACTGTGCTCATAAATAATGAGCCCACTTCTCAGTTCACTATATTGGGGCCTCCTGGGAGGAGATGTATTTGCTTCCTGTCAGGATTAATCTATAAATGCAATCGCCACTTAGGCCTCATCAGTTTTCTCCTTCCCCTTCATTGGTCCCTCTGGAATTATACTGTAGCTTGAAAAAGGTCAAAATGAGGATACTTTTTCTCCAGGAAAGATACAGTCATTGTCATTGCAGGGCTTTAAAATGTGAGAATCAAGCTTAAGAATCATTTCTTTAGATACTCTAGAATATACTTTTCTGCCTTAGAATCAACAATCTACTAAAATAGTGCTGTTTTTCAGTATGGTCATTAGTTTCTTCCACACACAAACCAGGACACAGAATGGTCTCCTGTAAAACCACAGGGGAATAAATGTTTCAAAGCTTGTGCCTAACTCTTGGCACGTAATGCTAGTGAGTTGCTCTAGAACTTGGATCAATCACTGAACCTTTTACTTTCTTTACCATCAAATGGGACCCCTATTCTTTGCTACTTTCCTCATTGTAATAAGAGGAAGGTGATCAACCCAGTCCATCTGTTTTCTTTCTGGGGATCCAACAATCATTGCCTTTTCTTCAGAATAGTGTCATAGTTGAAAGGATAGAATGAATAAATTCTCCAACTTACCTAAATTTAAGTAAGCTCATCCTGTGAGTTGGTCAGAAAGTTGCTTTGGAATTTTTCATAAGTTGAATTATATATTTACATTTACTTCTCCAAGGAGGTTGTTTTCAAAGGTTGGAAATGTTCATTCTCTTTTTCTAGTAACCCTCAAAATTACCAAATACCAAGTGTCAGGTACGGTAAGCTGAGGACACTCTGAGGACACTTCACTACCATTGAGGAGTTTGCAAATACCAAACATCTTATTTTATGTTTTAAACGTCTACATTAGCTATTAAAGCCAAACATTAAGGAAAGAGTAGGAAACAATTTTTTTTCGTCCACAGTAGATCATATAAAAGCTGATGTGTTCTCAACTGCCTTTTTGATTTACTCATTTTAAAAAAATTTCTGTATCACTGTTAGTTCTATACTGGCAAATATTCCTTCATTAGCTAAAAGGAAAGAATAGCATTAACTCCAAGACTCAGATCGCCATCCTCCTTATTAGAGAAGGGAGAAAATGAGAGTCCTTCCGCTTGAAGAGCTACCAAAGAAAGTAAGTGGAATGGCCCAAAAACAATAGCTTTCCCCCATCAGGTGCCTGACGAGCGCATTTGCTCCGTGACTGAGCAGCATTTTACCCAGTAACAGAACTCTTATACAAAGTATAGAACCCTGAAATTCTAAAACTCTACTCATTTCCCAATGAGCCTGGTGAAATGAGGTCCTTAAAACGGTGGGTTATGGAGAGAAGAGAAGCAAGCCCAGTGCTCTAACCAGGCCTTTTGGCTCTTAACGCTAACCGTGGGGGGGCGGGGGGGACTTCGTGCCTTTTTATGCACCAGCAGGCTCTCGGGGCAACGTCACGAGGGGAGAAAACCAAAAATTAGCCGCGCTGCCTTTCCTCCGTGGACACTTTCGGTTTGTTCTCCTTCAGTAAAATCCCGCTGTGAACTCCTCCCCCCACCCTGCCCCTTGCTGCTGGGCTGTCCCTGGTTGTCACCATGGTGAAGGAGTTTGGGGTGTGGGTGTTTGCCCCGGGAAGCCACACTGCGGCCTTGGTGTCCTGGCTGCTTCATCCCTGGCGCCTGCTCGACCGCGTGCTAGTTGGTCTTTGCTCCCAGGCCGGTAGGAGGCTCCTGGCCAAGCCGCGTCGGGTGCTGGGGACATGCGCGCACTGTGCGCATCACCGGGCCACGCAGTGGACTCTATTATGTCAGCCCAGGAGTGCGGTCTGCCAAGCCCGGAGGCCCACCCCCCTGGCGCCTTTGACATTTTAAGTTTAAAATAAATAAAGAGCTCTGTGAGTGTCTCCCAGCCCGGGAGAAGATGAGGCGCGGGGGGTGTTCCTGTCTGATCTGTAATCCGATGGAAGCTCTTCTTCCCTCTCAGCCACTCCAGGGCCACTTGGCTGACACCTCAGACACAGGCCCGCTGAGTGCCCCAGGCAAACAGCTGATTAAACTCAGGAGGCCGGGTTTGGGTTTTTGTTTTTTTTTTTTAAGCAAATAAAATTCATATATTTCTCTCTGAAAATGTCTAATTGGTCACAATATTTCAATTCCCTAGCAGAATTTCTATTCATTTCTTGAATGTAGGTCTGCAGAATTACTTAAGGGATAATCCCATCCCTATGAGGGTTTATGCAGCGAAAATACCAAGAACTCGAAGACTTTGCATTGCCAAGCAATTTTCTTTCGCAAAATGAGAAATGGTAATGAAACAATAAGGAAACCACATCAAAATAGGGTAAACTAAAGAGAACTAGAAAATAAAATGTCATTTCTTAAAAATTTTATGAATAGCAATGAGCAATAGCTATGAAGCACATATTGCATGCCAGGCATTTTGTGTGTTTTATGTGTATTAATATAACCGGTCTTTATCAAATTCTGTGATTGATCCTATTACTCCCTCTTTTTACAGATGAGGAAACTGAAACATGACTTGCCTAACGCTGCTCAGCTCCAAATAGCAGAGCTGAAATTTAAAGCTAGGAAGCCTCACTTCAAACTGCATATGCTTAATTAGGCTGCCTATTGATAGCCAAGACATTAAAACCAAATTCTTCCTTTCAACATCTTCATTTTCCGGCTTCTATAATTCCAGTAGTTCCCTAGCCCCTTTCTCCAAGACTGACTCCTCCTTTGTGGGTTCTTTAGATTCAAAATCTACACAGTTCTATACAAAACAAATTAGCTATCTTGGCTGTGGGAATATATTTATATTTATAACTAGTTTGTTGCTGGCTGGGTACGGCGGCTCACACCTGTAATTCTAGCACCTGAGAGGCCAAGGTGGGAGGATTGTTTGAGCTCAGCAGTTCAAGACAAGTCTGAGCAAGAATGAGACCCCATTTCTATTGAAAGTCAAAAAATTAGCCACCCGTCATGGTGTGCATCTGTAGCCCCAGCTACTTGGGAGGCTGAGGCAGGAGAATCACATAAGGCCAAGAGTTTGAGGTTACTATGAGCTATGATGATGCCACTGCACTCCACCCAGAGCAGCGGAGTGAGGCTGAAAAAAAACAAACACCCCCCCCCCCAATCTTTGAAGCAGTATTAACCATAATCTCCTAACTTTGCTGCTCTCAGAAAAACCATACGATGCTTCATAGTTCTGGCCATTTTATGCTTACAATCTGCAGCTTTACCACACTATGACCTGATTCTCTCACTCCGATCCTGGAAACACAAACAGATTTGCCATTCTGACTCTACTTGTATAAACATGGAGCATTTCTGTTGCTTCATCCATAGCGGTGAAGACTAAATAAATAGTTAAGGCTACTCCATTTTCTTTTTTTTAAGTTAACAATTTCTCTTCCAATGAAATTAGTCTTGCTGTGTTTTTCTCCCGAGCTCTGATCCCATTTAATGGAAGCAAAGCAGCCATGTGTTTTCAGGACAAGTCAGGCTGATCTCCCTGTGATGGCTTTTGGAAGTCACTCAACCTCTTCCCATACCTCTTCACTTCCGTGGCTCAGATTCTTTTTCTAGAGTTTAGATGGGTAATATCTGCCTCCCAGACAGTAAGCCTCTAATGGAAGGCCCTTCATAGTGTACAAAATCTTTTTCCCTTCTCTATAAATGCCTCCTAGCATTATGGTGGCTCTGGATGTGAAGACCTAAGGAGTGAGTACCAGGAATATGAGGGTTCTCCTATTTGTGCAGCGATGCAAAAGCAAAAACAAAAAACAAAACCCCACAACTCTCCTAGGAATACCATTTCCAAGTCATTAGTGCAGGAGCCTGGAGCCAGGACCAGATGGCAGGTTTGACTCACCTTGACCTAAGATGTCGTTCTTCTAGCCATGGGGCCGGGCTAATAGTTGCTCAAATGTCACCATGGCTGATGGAGTGGGTAACCATAGCCCAGGAGCATGAGCAGCAGCCTCTGCTGGGATGGCCTCTTCTCTTTCCTCTTCTTTATTCCTGAGGCTGGCAGGTAACCCATTCATGACCCGGAACACTCCTGCTGCACTTTCTTGAGAAGTCAAGTTTGGTAAAGGCATGCAGCTGTAGGGAAGTGGACAGGAAGAGACACAAGGACAAGAGAAACAGAAGGAAGGGACAGGCGGACAGCTTTGGCATCCAATTTTCCATTTTAAGGTGTGGTCCGCAGGCCGGAAATATTGTTATGAAAGAGACACAGCAAAGAACTTGTAGAGTTTCCTAAAATCCACTTCATTTTTTAAAAAATCAGAACACTTTTTTTTTTTAATTTTCTACTTAAATTGAAGAAAAAGATAAGCTGAACTTCTTGGCAGTCCAGAGTTTGTCACACTAATGCTTTAAATTGCTCACCTCCTCAATAACTTCAATAGCCCACGCTTACTCACGGACCCCAACACGAGATGAGGCTCCCCATCCGTGAGTCTCTGCTCATGTCCTTCCCAACTAAAATTCTTTTCCTCAGTTCTCCCTCCTCTGGCGATTCCTACCTCCTGGAGGATTCCCAGGATAAGCGCCTCTATCTGCCCTGAAAGGATGTATCTTTCCTCGTCTCTCATTGGAGTCATTGCTTCCACCCCTAAGGTCAGCAACTGATATTTGTCCTCTATCCAATACTCCTAGGCTTAGGATTCCATTTAATTATTTTAACTTTATCATTAAATGTTGAGTAGCTATCAACAAACTCTAAAATAGATGTAATATACATGGAATACCATGTGTACCCATAGACCAGTCAATATAAATAAAAGAACACACCGGTCTTTGAAGGCTCCTGTCCTCTCCTCCTTCTCATCCTGAGAAGGATGAGAAAAAAATCTATAACTCTGAATTTTTAGTTTATTATTCCCTTACTTTTCTTTGTTTTTAGCTTATTATTCCCTTACTTTACTTACTTTACCAAATACTATTATCCCTCAGTATCCGTGGAGGATTGATTCCAGGACTGCTCAGGATACCAAAATCTGGGGATGCTCAAGTCTCTGGTACAAAATGGTACAAATTGGGCAGCACCTGTGGCTCAAAGGAGTAAGGTGCCAGCCCCATATGCCGGAGGTGCCGGGTTCAAACCCAGCCCCTGCCAAAAGCCGCCAAAAAAAAAAAAATCTAGTGTAGGCTCGGCGCCTGTGGCTCAAGTGGCTAAGGTGCCAGCCATGTACACCTAAGGTGGTGGGTTCGAATCCAGCCCAGGCCCGCCAAACAACAATGATGGCTGTGACCAAAAAATAGCTGGGCGTTGTGGCAGCCGCCTGTGGTCCCAGCTACTTGGGAGGCTGAGGCAGGAGACTCGCTTGAGCCCAGGAGTTGGAGGTTGCTATGAGCAGTGAAGCCATGGCACTCTACCCAGGGGGACAGCTTAAGGCTCTGTCTCAAAAAAAAAAAAAAAGGTTCATGTGCAATTTAAAATAGTTATAACTTTGTAAGTATATATGATAAAATCTGTAAAAAGGATTTAAAAAATAAATACTTAAAAAAAATAACAAAATGGTGCAAATTTGCATATAGCCATGCACATCCTCACATGTATTTTAAATCATCTCTAGATTACTTGTAATACCCAACACTCTATAAATGTGTAAATAGTTGACTGGGTTGAATTTTCATTTGTATTGTTTTTATTACTGCATTGCGAAGTTTAATCAGTTAGTTTTAAATAGTTGATCCATGGTTGGTTGACTCTATGAATGTGGAAACACAGGGGAACTGTGTATTCTATGACAATATACTTTTTACCTATATTGTTTGTAAATTTTATGTATGTATTTTTTCTGTGACATCTTTTTATATTTCTAAGATCTACCCATGTTGTTACATGTAATTGTAATTCATTTACATATTCTATCCGTTTTCAGAAATGTACTTCAATTTTCTATTCCACTCTCCCCTGGATGGACATATGGGTTGTTTCCTTTTATTTATTTGTAAACGGTGCCACTATGAGCAGTCTTTTTTTCTTTTTTTTTTTTTGGCCAGGGCTGGGTTTGAACCCGCCACCTCTGGTATATGGGGCCAGTGCCCCAATCCTTTGAGCCACAGGCACTGCCCACTATGATCAGTCTTATGCATAGGCCCTAGACACAGATCCAAGAATTTCTCTAAACTGGAGTGTATACCTGGGTTGTAGTCCATGTGCATCTTTGATTTTACTGGATAATCTCCAACTGCAAGTTCCAATAAGGGCTGGATAGGGGCAACCAACACTGATGATTCCGGACAGAACTATTATTATTTAATTATTTTTTTTCTAATGAAAAAGGTGTGAAGAGTTTTTCATTGTGATTTGAACTTGTATTTCTTGACTACTAATGAGTTGGACACTTTTCATATGTTTATTAGTCATTCATGTTTCCTGTAGTATAAAGTGTCTGTTCAAGTTTTTCCTCATTCTTTTCAGACCGTGTAGTTAGTCCTTTTCTCATTGATTCACAGAAATTCTTTATATATTCTGGATAGAAATCTTTGTCAGCTACTAACGTTACAAATACTTACTCCTAGTTTGTGATTTGTGTTTTCTCTTTTTTATGGTGTTATTTCCCTAATCAGAAGTTTATCATTTTTAATTAGTTAAATATATCAATCTTTTCTCTTATGATTTACCTTTTGTGCAAGTATTTAAAAAGTTCTTCCTCGGGCGGCACCTGTGGCTCAAAGGAGTAAGGCACTGGCCCCATGTGCCGGAGGTGGCAGGTTCAAACCCAGCTCTAGCCAAAAAAAAAAGTTCTTCCTTCACCAAAGGTAAATCAGAATATTTTCTTTTAGATATTCTCTTTTAGAAATTACATAGTTTTGTCTGTCAAATTTAAATCTTTAACTTTTATTAAAGATTTTTTTAAAAAAAGCCAACTAGCTCAATGCTACGTGTTGAGTTCTATAATAAAATGTTTATATATATGTGAGTCTCTTGATAGACTCCCTGTTTTATCTAGAAGCTTAATTTTTTTTAAGTGCCAGAAGCTTATGTACCATTCAACATACAGTAGAACCTCTGTAAGTCGATCACCCCAGGGTCAACACACAGAGGTGGTCAGCATAAGGAACCAGGCCTACTGTACTGATACAGATGGTGCATGTCCAATCTATGAAAATTTGTTCAACTTAAGGACGGGGGCAATAGGGAGGTGGTCAACTATGGAGGATGTGTAATTTTCTATTCTAAATTTCTTCTCTCTTTCCTTGCTATTTTTCACTGAGTGTCTTGGTTATTCTTAAACTTTGCTTTTCCACATAACTTTTAAAATTTACTTGTTAGGTTACAAACAAATGCTCAGACACAAACAGAGCTATTAAAATTTTAATTGGAGTTACATTAAAGTTACAGATTAATTTGGGGGAAACTGATAGCTCAATAATACTGAGTTTTCCAGGCTGTAAACATAGAGTATCTCCCCATGTGCTTAGGTTACCATAATAAATGTTTTTCAATTAAGTAATTTTTATAATTTCCTCTCTAAAAGTTGAATTCATTTTTTCCCCTGATATAAAAAGAGGTATATTTAGATTTAGAATCAGCAAGTGACTGGACAGACACTAAGCGAGCCAGGTTCCAGCTCCACATAGGGGAAGGAGGTGGAAGAAGAGGAGAAGGAGGAGGAGGAGGAATTCCTGGCCAGGACTAGATAGCACATATTAGAGGATTGGAGAGTAAGAGGAAAGGAAGGACAGGGGTTGAGAAATGGGCTGGAGGTTCTGAGCAGGGCAGGCCTGCGGTTAGGATGGAGAGGAGGGCTGGGACAGCAGTGATTGACTTGCTGGGGGTAGGACAGAGGTCCAGGTATACAGGGGTTTGGAAGGACCTGGCCAATCTTGTACATTTTTTGTTAAGAATTAATCTTAGGCTCAGCGCCTGTGGCTCAGTCGGCTAAGGCGCCAGCCACGTACACCTAAGGTGGCGGGTTCGAATCCCCAGCCCGGGCCTACCAAACAACAATGATGGCTGCAACCAAAAAATGGCCAGGCATTGTGGCGGGCACCTGTGGTCCCAGCTACTTGGGAGGCTGAGGCAGGAGACTCGCTTGAGCCCAGGAGTTGGAGGTTGCTATGAGCTGTGATGCCATGGC
>CAUYQV010164079.1:0-24586 GCA_963574575.1 Galagoides demidoff
TTGTGGTGGGCGCCTGTGGTCCCAGCTACTTGGGAGGCTGAGGCAGGAGACTTGCTTGAGCCCAGGAGTTGGAGGTTGCTGTGAGCTGTGATGCCATGGCACTCTACCCAGGGGGACAGCTTGAGGCTCTGTCTCAAAAAATAAATAAATAAATAAATAAATAAATAAATAATAAATAAAATTAGTCAAAGGAGGAGGTACACATTTGTAATCCCAGCTACTCAGGAGGCCGAGGCAGGACTGGTTGAGCCCAGGAGTTTGAGAGGGTAGTGAGCTATAATGACACCAGTGTACTCCAGCCTGAGTGAGATAGCAAGACCCCTGACAGGTCACCATCTTCATGCTAGGCACACGGCACAGCTGCCCAGATGCACTGCTCCCCCTTAGGGCCTGTGTGTCTCATTTCTTTCTCCTGAAACATCAGTCTCACTGCATTTTTGCTGTCTACCTCTAAGCCTCAGGATTCCACAAAATTATCTTCTCCACAATGCCTTCTTGGTCTCTGAAGATTGAGTTAAGTGCTTTTTTCAAGTTGCCATGCACCCTGAGGTTACATCCATCTTGGCATTTATCATACCATACAAGTAACTGGCTGTTTATTTCTGAATCTTTCCTTTTGGAATATAAGGCCTAGCATCTCCTCTAAAATGTATGGCACATAGTAGAATGCTTAACATACTTGATGAAGAGAGAAAGAGAAGAATGACAGGGAAATCAAGCAAAAACATTGATTTCAAAAAGCTTGTGAACATTTTCATTTCATGTGGTAATGTACTAAACATAGTGAAATTCTAGCAGTTGTTTCCTACAAAAGATGTGAAAATAGGCTCAGTGCCCATAGCACAGTTGTTATGGCACTGGCCACATGAACCAAGGCTGGTGGGTTCAAACCCAGCCTGCTAAACAACAAAGACAACAGCAAAAAAAAAAACAAAAAAACAAAAAGCCAGGTGTTGTGGAGGGCGCCTACAGTCCCAGCTACTTGAGAGGCTGAGGCAAGAGAATCTCTTAAGCCCAAAAGTTGAGGATCACTGTGAGCTGTGATGCCACAGCACTCTACTGAGCACAACGCAATGAGACTCTTGTCTCCAGAAAAAAAAAAATGTAAAAATAAACAGAAAAACAGACAATTATGATGTCAGATATGTTCTCATTATTTGCTTTCCTAGTCCTGAATAAGGTTATAATTTCCTCAATGCTTAGATTTCCTGCTTCTACCCTATGTCTCCTTATTTTCTTTGTTAAATTTCCCCTTTATGATTCAAAGAAGAAAATGTAATTCTTTTATTTTTGTTATCAATTTTTAACTTTAATTTGTAATGTGCAGCTACTGGATTTGTGTCTAGCTTTTATTCTTTTCTCTACTTGGATGGATATAACTTACCCTCTATTTCTGTACTTTTCACTTAAATCTAATATCTTATTTCTGTTTTACTTCATTGGGTATTTAGTTTTCTACTTTCCCTTTTCTTTCAATTTTCTGTTAACTTATTCTTAAGTCTCAATTTTTTCTTAACCTTGTTATCTATATTTTATTCCTCCCATTTTTAAAAAATCCTTTTCCTTGTCCCTCCCACTACTTGTGTTAATTTTTTCTTCTTTTTAGACTCTGTCTCACTTTGTTGCCCTTGGTAGAGTGCTGTGGCGTACCAGGTCACAGCAACCTCCAGCTCTTGGGCTTAGGTGATTTTCTTGCCTCAGCCTCCAGAGTAGCTGGGACTACAGGTGCCTGCCACAACGCATGGCTATTTTTTTGTTGTTGCAGTTTGGCCAGGGCCAGGTTTGAAACCGCCACCCTCGGTATATGGGGTAGCGCCCTACCCATTGAGCCACAGGCGCCATCCAGTGTTAATTTTCTTTTTGGTAGAATTTGTTATCATAATGGCTAGCAAAAATGATCTGATTCTTGTTCCTTCCTGACTTATCGGGAACCTTATATTAACGATCATTCTCTCTTGTTCTTTTTCCTCTCATTTAAACCTGCTAGTCAGTTCTATCTTAAAAATGAAGAAGAAAAAATAGATATTTTAAAGATTCCCCTCTACTGGGTGATGCCTGTAGCTCAGTGGGTAGAGCGCCACCCACATACACCAAGGCTGGCAGGTTCAAACCTGGTGCTGGCCAGCTAAAACAACAATGACAATTGTAACAACAACAATAAAAATTAGCTGGAAATTGTTGCAGGTGCTTGTAGTCTCAGCTACATGGGAGGCTAAGGTGCTATGAGCTGCGATGCCACAGCACTCTAGCCAGAGTGACAGCTTCAGACTCCGCCTCCCCCCCCCAAAAAAGACTTCCCTCTATCTACGGCTGGTGTTTTCAAGAGCCATTTGTATCTGCTGTTTCTATCTCTTCAGTGTCTATTCATTTCCCAGCACATTTTAATCTTTCTGCATCCCACCACTCCACTAAAACTGCTCTGATTAAAAAGCACCAATAACCTCCACACTGCTAGGTCCCAGGCTGTTCTCTAACCTCCACACTGACCAGCAGGACTGAACACTCTCTCACTGACCAGCTGGAGAGAGTTCTCTGCATCCCTAGCCCCAATGCTCCTGGCTTTCCTCCTCCAAGCCTCAAATGCTGGCATTCCCAAGTGCGCTGCCTTCCCTGCGGATAGGCCTAGCACTTCCCAGCCCTGTCATTCTTACTATGTTGATGGTCCCAATTTTTTGTTACTGGAACAATGATACACTAACATTTGGGGACAAGCATCCCCCCTTTTCGGAAACTTACTTTCATTTTCTACCTACCTGAGTCCAGTTTCCAACATATACAGCTAAATCAGGTCAATAGCATGCTAAGAATCAGGGGAGGACTATGAACACAGGAAAGGGAGCCATTCCCTTCCATTCCATGTAAAAATTCTGGCCTTGACTCTGAAGAGGAATCCAGAATTCTTGGATGTTCAACTGGTTTATATGGAAGGAGGCATGGATGGGAGTCTCTGCCACAGTCAGGTTTACGGCAAAAATCACTCTATATGTAGTTTATCTGTTTCTGGGTTGCTTTGGCGCACCTCCAGGAGAGACTATGAACCATGCTGGAGTTTGAAGTGAACTCAGTTGCCCACCATCATCTGCTAAGTTTTTAAATTTTTTTTTTTTTTTTTGAGACGGAGCCTCAAGCTATCCCCCTGGGTAGAGTGCCATGGCATCACAGCTCATAGGAACCTCCAACTCCTGGGCTCAAGTGAGTCCCCTGCCTCCACCTCCCAAGCAGCTGGGACCACAGGCGCCTGCCACAACGCCCGGCCATTTTTTGGTTGCAGCCATCATTGTTGTTTTGGCGGGCCTGGGCTGGGGATTCGAACCTGCCACCTTAGGTGTACGTGGCTGGCGCCTTAGCTGATTGAGCCACAGGCGCTGAGCCTAAATTTTTTTTATTAAAAAAAGTTTTGTTTTTTTTTTTGAGACAGAGTCTCACTATATCACCCTCAGTAGAGTGGAATGGCATCACAGCTCGTGGTAACCTCAATCTCTTGGACTTAAGTGATTCTCTTGTCTCAGCCTCCCAAATAGCTGGGACTACAGGTGCCCGCCACAATGCCCAGCTATTTTTTTGGTTGTTGTTGTTGTTGTTTAGCAGGCCCAGGCGGGGTTCGAACCCATCAGCCCCAGTGCATATGGATGGCGCCCTAACCACTGAACTACAGGCACCGAGCCACTTCTGCTAAGTTTTAAAAATAAAGCAAACCCAGAAACCTTATTTAATTCAGGCATGTGCAGATCATTTCCATGCAGGCATAAATCCTGCATGCAAGCTTTAAACCTATAGTCCCCAATCCCTGGGCTGTGGACTGGTAGTGGTCCACAGCCTATTTTAAGAACCAGGCCACACAGCCGTGGGGGAGACACAGGTGAAGCTTCATCTGTATTTACAGCCACTCCCCATCACTTATATCACTGCCTGAGTTCCACTTCCTGTTACATAAGTGGCAGTAGATTCTCATAAAAGCATGAACCCTACTGTAAATTGTGCATGCAAGGGATCCAGGTCGCATACTCCTTATGAGAATCTAATGCCTGGTGATTTGATGTGGAGCTCAGGTGGTGATGCTAGTGCTGGGGGTGGCTGCAAATATGGATTATTATTAGCAGAGAGGTCTGACTGCACAGAGACTATAATAAATAGTTTGTAGACTCATATCAAAACCATCCTCCAACCCCCACCAGGGTCTGTGGAAAAACTGTCTTCCGCTACTTTAAATGACACCCATGTGAGCCCTGGGATGGGGTGAGGGGAGACAGATGACCTAAGATGAACCACACAGGAGTGAAGAACATAAATTACCTATGTATATGAAGGGCTGGCTTTTTCTGTTTTGACTGGATATGAACATGGCTGCAGGTGTTGTTGGCAGTAATCTTTTTTTTCTTTTTAGATTATTATTTTTTTATTGTGGTAAAATATGCATAACATAATATTTATTCACTTTAGCCATTTGTAAATGTACAATTCAGTGTCTTTAAATATATCCAAAAGGATGTTCAACCATCACCATCATCTGTATCCCAATTTTTTTCATCATCCCTAGTAGAAACTCTGTACTCACTAAACAGCCTCTCTTCTAGTTTCTCTCTAGGAATTTGATATTCTAACTGCCTCACGAAAGTATTATCACACAGTATTAGTCCCTTGTGCCTGGCTTACTTTACCTAACAAAATGTTCTCCAGGTTCATCTATGTTGTGGCATGTATCAGAATTTTATTTCTGCCTGGCCTGGTGGCTCATGCCTGCAATTCCAGCACTCTGGGAGGCCAAGGCAGGTGGACTGCCTGAGCCCACAAGTTCAAGACCAGCCTGAGCAAAAGTGAGATCTGCCTCTACTAAAAATAAAAAAAAAAAAAACATCCAGGAATCATGGCAGAAGCCCTCAGTCCCAGCCAGTCAGGGGTTTAAGGCAAGAGGGTCCCCTAAGCCCAAGAGACCAAGGTTTAGTGTGACCTATTATGACACCCAGGCACTCTACCAGGGTGACAGAACAGGACAGTCTCAAAAAAATGTTTTTCTTTCTTTTTATGAAATAAAATTTTTATTTTTATGAAAACTTCATCTTATGAAAAATATTTCATGGTTTTATATATACACACACACACCACATTTTGTTGCTAGCAGTAATCTTAGGATAAAAAGGGGAACCCTAGCATGAAGCTGAAGCTACAGACAGCAAAGCAAGGAGACTAGGAGGAACCAGATCCCTGCAAACACCTCTGAGGCACTGAATCCTTAGCTGGAAACTCAGGTCTCCCTTAGAACTTCCAGTTCTGAGATGGGATAAATTTCCTTGTTATTTCTAGGCAATCTAAATCAGGGATTTTGTTACTCAGAGCACTCATTTTTCTGAGTCAAGCAGATACTGCCTAGGTTAGGGGCTTATCCCTGCTAAGTAGCTCTCGATTCATGAGGATCCACATGTAACTACCCAAGCCCACCAAAAAGGACAAAATTAGGAAGAAAGTTTCACGAAGGAAATGCCAGCTATTTGGAAGAAGAGAGCTTCATGTAAAGAACAACATCTAGAGCAGTGGTTCTTAACCTGTGGGTTGCAACCGATTTGTAACAATGAAAATACATCCTGCATATTAGATATTTACATTGTGATTCATAACAGTAGCAAAATTACAGTTATGAAGTAGCAACAAAATTAATTTTATGGTTAATAAAATTTTATTGAATAAAATTTTGTGGGGGTCACCACAACACGAGGAACTATATTAAAGGGTCGTGGCATTAGGAAGCATTAGGAAGGTTGAGAACCACTGGTCTAGAGCAAGGGTTCTTGACAAGCTCTAGGGACAGAACTCGGGGGCTGGTGAAATTTGGATGAGGAGAATCTATCTGCATTTCTGCTTAGCTCTAGCATTTTCTTTATTTATGAACAGACTACCTATAACTCTGTAACCAACAGCAATGATATTATGGTTAGTGCAAATACTACAAAATACTGTTAAAGTTATTAGACCCACCACTAGATCCTGGTACTCAATATTGACAAAGCACACGTATATTACAAATATTAAAATATTTTAATACTTTGATGCTGTGTATTAGTATACTTGATTTCCTTTAATCCTATTTACTTTTGCACTTAACCCCTATTCTGAGAAGCAGCCCACAAGTTTAAATAGATTGCAAAAGGAGTCTTAAATTGCCAGAGTTAGTCTCTATTTGCACCATTTATAAAAGCTTAGATTCATCTTTATTATTCTGTGTTCTTATTTATCTTATCTCCCCTAAGCTTTCCTATACTTTTCCCCCTTCCTTTTTACTTGCATTTGCCAAATTTTATTTCCCCTTTTTCCTCCATCTATAAGTTCAAGTTCTATTTTTTAGTGGTTACTCTTAAATGTTAATATGCATACCTGATAAAAGGTCTACACTTAATCAATAGCTCTTCTCCTTCTGGATAACTCAAGGTTCTATGTTAGTTTCCTAGGGCTGTCATAACAAAGTACTACAAACACAGTAGTTCAAACAACAGAAATTTATTCTCTCACAGTTCTGAAGGCCCACAGTCCCAAATCAAGGTGCTGGCAGGGCATATCTCATGACCTGCGTGTGTCTACACACAGTTATGTACATACAACAAAGAGATTTATTATAAAGAACTGGTTTACACAATTAAGAAGGCAGCAAGTCCCAAGATATGCAGGGTGAGTGCGCAACCCACAGACCCAGGAAGATGTCTCAGTCCTAGTTCCAAGGCAGGAAAAATTTAATGTCCCAGACTGAAGCAGCCACAAGGAGAATCCTTTTTTGGAGTGGATGTAGAGGTGGGAGCTATCTTTTCATTCTGTTCAGGTCTTAAACTGAATGAAATGAGACCTACCCACATTCTAGAGGGCAATCTGCCTTAACTCAGTCCACTACTTCAAAGGTTAATCTCATCCTGGTGAGACATGGGAGAATTCAAACAGTGGGCACCCGGATGGCCCAGTCAAGTGAACACATATAACTAACCACTGTAGTCCTTCTCACACTTCACCTTTCTGTCTATGCCCCATTTCCTTCTCCTTTATTCTACATCCTTTAGAAATTCTCTTAATGAGGATCTGTTAGAGTAAACTTATGTTTTTATGTCTGAAAACATCTTTCTTTTGTTCTCATTCTTGAATGATGGGTTAATTCAATAAAAATATTCTCGGTTAATTTTCTCTCAGCATTTTGAAGCTATTATTCCACTGTCCTCTGCCTTCTTATGTTGAGACTAAGAAAGGCTAATCATTTTAATCCTGTAGGCTCTCAAATGTTACTGCATCCACTTTTTACTTATTTTATTTTATTTTGGCTGGGGCTGGGTTTGAACTTGCCACCTCTGGTATATAGGGCCAGCGCCCTACTCCTTTAAGCACAGACACCGCCCGACTTTTTACTTACGATTCTAGTATTTTAAAGAAGTAAATGTATTTGTTTTTCTACTAAAGGGTAATTTTTATGCCTTTGGTTATATTCTAAAACCAAGTTCTCACAACAAATTATTACCTTTTTGTATATGGTTTTTAAGAAGGCAACAAAATACCTTCTTGTGCGCCTAAAGTGCTGGCTGCGTCAGTCTGCATCACAGGAAGGGTGGTGCTGAGCTGGACTGTCAGGAAGCCCACTTGTCAGCAACCATCTATCACTGTCTTCTGTGCTTAATGGACACCTCAAATGGATTTTGATTATTTTTCACATCCTTAGAACGCAAATATATCTGCTGGATATTCTCCATGACATAATAAAAAGCATCTTAAGAGTAAGTTGAAATGATGGCTAATACAAATCACTTCCCATGGAAAGTTACATTCAAAAATAATTTCTATTAAAACTGACACAACAAATACTTCAAGAAAGATAGTAGTATAAATCAAAATAATTGAAAATTATAGCTCAGCCCTTGTACAAACTTGGTATTATAGTGCAACACAGTTAATTATTTAGTTCACAACACTCCCTATCCCATGAAGGACTGTGATGTTAAATATAACTAACTCTTCCTAAGGCTCCCTTTTCTCTAGGCTCCATCCATCATCTTCCCTCCCATCTCTCTATTCTTTGTTATTTTCCATTGCCGGCCCCTTACCTGGAGGTGTTCACCAAGGTTCTGTGCAAAGCCCTCTTTTCTTGGTGGGCCATATCATCCACTCTCATGACTCCAACTATCACCTATATGTAGAGAATGTCTAAATCTAAATTTCTCGCTTGAGCTTTGCTGTTTTATACTCCAGTGGCTGCTAGATATTTCTCTAAGAATACCCAGCACCTCAAACGTACTATCTTCCCCTCAAATGTGACCTTCTTATTGTGTTGAATTCCTGGCTAACAGCCTCATCATCTTGAAAAACAAGGAAATGGTGATACAGAGATCCAGTTCAGCCAACAGAGTATTCCATGATCTTATATGCCACTAGGAGCTCATCAAGACAAGGCAAAGCTACTGAATGTACCTCAGCCCAGCCAAGGCACACCAGGATGCAAAGACACCCTCAGAGATCCAGAGCAGTACCTGAACACTCATGGGCAGAAAAGTAAAGTATGTGAGATAATCCTTGTTTCATTTAATCACTTCTTATTTCTACTACCAATAACTGTGACATAATCATAGTATTGATAAAGACTGAGTTACGTGGACCATGATATAAAATACAGGGTGTCCATAAAGTTCGTGTGCAGTTTAAACCAGTTGACTATTTAAATTGCACACAAACTTATGGACACCCTGTACAAGCATGACAGGCTAGGAACTATGTAGCTCACACTAACAGGGAAGAAGATATTTGTCCAGGAGTTGCCTGACCAGCAAGCAAAGACTTTAAACGAAACAACTGACGAGGCAAGCAAGAGTGGGAATACTGAAGGGTTGGGTCATGAATTCAGTTCCTATGGGGTACAAGAGGAAAATTTAAAAAGGCTGGAAGAGATTAACACATGAAAAAATTGAGAATAGGATGTTTAAAGTGTTCATAATCTAAGATGTTTACCAACCACTAAATAAGAAAAAATTAAAAGTTTACTGTTAAAATACAAAATAATCAATGATGCTTATTGAAGCAGGTCTCAAGATGGGCCTATAATGATGGAAAGAGTATATTTTACTACTATTTTTTTCTTTTGAGACAGAGTCTGTTGCCCAGGCTAGAGTGCCATCGCATTAGTCTAGCTCACAGCAACCTCAAACTCCTGGGCTCAATTAATGCTCCTACCTTAGTCTAACAAGTAGATGGGACTATAGGCGCCCACCACATCCCTGGCTATTTTTTTCTGTTTTTAGTAGAGATGGGGTCTTACTCTTGCCCAGGATGGTCTTGAATTCCTGAGGTCCAAGGATGCTTCCACCTCAGCCACTTCCACCTAGCCACTGCTAGGTTTATAGGCTACAGGTGTGAGCCACCGTGCCTGGCCAACTTTACTACTATTCTAAAGGGAAAAAGGAGAAGCAGGTATTTTATGTTAAGATAATATACCCTTCAAGGAAACCTGAGTGAACAGAATCACTCAAGAACACATATGAGGAACAGAAAAAAGGAAATGAGACTTTGAGGGGGCAATATACCAAGGTCAACTGGCCAAATGGAGTGAATATGAAACTTAATAGACTGCAAAGTTGGCAGAACAGAAAGAGCATTGACAGATTCTCACTATTCACAGAATTGCAGAAATCTCAGCTAAATGTAGGTGTCTCACTGGCTTCACCGTTCACTTCCTCTCCCATGGGAGAAGGGCCAGGCAGGGTGAGGTGAATGCTGCCAGGGTAAAGTGACTGTTCAAGGTGACTGGTGACTTAGAAGAAAGTAACATACCATTTTAGAGTTTACAAAATCCAGGGCAAAGAAAGCTGGGTAATTACAAATCATTTTGATGAGAAAGAAAATGAGTCCCTGGTAGTCTGATGGTTAGGATTCAGCGCTCTCATTGCCACGGCCTGGGTTTAATTCCCAGTCAGGGAAATAAAAAATTTTTAAAAAAGGCTCGGTGCCTGTGGCTCAAGCGGCTAAGGCGCCAGCCACATACACCTAAAGTGGCGGGTTCGATTCTAGCCCGGACCCGCCAAACAATAATAATGGCTGCAACCAAAAAATAGCCAGGCGTTGTGGTGGGCGCCTATGGTCCCAGCTACTTGGGAGGCTGAGGCAGGAGACTCGCTTGAGCCCAGGGGGTGGAGGTTGCTGTGAGCAGTGAAGCCATGGCACTCTACCCAGGGTGACAGCTTGAGGTTCTGTCTCAAAAAAAAAAAAAAAAAAAAAAAAAGAAAGAAAATGAGGCACCACATAAAGAAACCAGCAAGAATGCACAAGATGAATTTAAGATAATAGAACTATGAAAATTTTTTCAAAAATTAAAATGATCAGGGCTCAGCGCCTGTAGCATAGTGGTTATGGCACTGGCCACATGCACCAAGACTGGCGGGTTCAAACCCAGCCTAGGCCAGCTAAACAACAATGACAACCACAACAACAACAAAAAAATAGCTGGGCATTGTAGCTGGTGCCTGTAGTCCCAGTTACTTGTAAGGCTGAGGCAAGAGAATCTCTTAGACCCAAGAGTTGGCAGTTGCTGTGAGATGTGATGCCACAGCACTCTACTGAGGGCAACATAGTGAGACTCTATCTCAAAAAAAAAAAAAAATTAAAATGATCAGGAAAAGTTAGAGGTTGCCCAAATGACAGGGACAAAGGGGCTTCTCTGACCTTTTCAAAAGCTTTTTCCTTTTTTAAAAAGTATATTCATAGCAAGAATAATAGGAAAGAAATAGGTCTATGGCTCAGGGCCAATTAAAAAACAGATAAAAACATTTCTCATGACTTGGAGGCATTTTCTTTCTCTGTCACAGAGAATAACCTGAGAACTGAAATGTTCCTTAAAGCAAAGCTGAAGGACAGTAAAAATGGGTGCAGATACTGCAACAAGCAAACACACTTTTAGAACAGATCCCTCTGTTACACAACCTCACTTCATCTCAGTGAAACTACTGCCTGTATCTTGTGTGTTCACACTGATTTCTTCAAGTAATCTCCCATTTTCTTTCCCATTAAGATGATTTGTAATCACCCAGTTTTCTTTGCCCTGGGATTTACAAACTTAAAAATGCTTTGCTTGCTTTCTTCCAAATTTCTGGTACTTTTGCCTCATATCACTAAATGCAAAGGACTCTTTTCAGCCCTCAGCATACCAATCTTCCCAGCAGATGACCATGACCATTTAACTTTGAGATAATACACATTTCTTCAGCCTCCTCCCTCTCCCTTCTTAATCTTCTTGGGTATCTAGTGGTCCCGGCACTTTCTATTCTTTTCACCACTGAATTGCCTCAGCACCTATGCCAAGAGTCAACTGACCCTAAATGTAGGGGTTTATTTCTGGATCTCAGTTCTATTCCACTGATCTATATGCTATGTCAGTAGTATACTATCTTGTAGTAAGTTTTGAAATCAGGAAATGTGAATTCTCTAATTTTATTATTTTTTTCCCCAAGATAATTTTGACTATTCTAGATTCCTTATATTTCCATATGGATTTTAGGATTGGCTTGTCGTTTTGTGCAAAAAGCCAGCTGGTGTCTGAATCTGGTTGTCTCAATCTGTAGGTCAATGTAGTGTACTGACATTTTAATAAGTCTTTGCACCCAAGAATATGGAAAGTCTCCCCATTTATTTCAATTTTCTGTAATTTCTTATAACAATGTTTTATAGTTTTTAGAGCCAATGCTATTTTAAATGGTATTTTTTTTTTTTTTTTTTTTTTAGACAGAGCCTCAAGCTGTCACCCTGGGTAGAGTGCTATAACATCACAGCTCACAGCAACTTCCAACTCCTGGGCTCAAGCAATTCTGTTGCCTCAGCCTCCCAAGTAGCTGGGACTACAGGCACCTGCCACAACGCCTGGCTACTTTTTGGTTGCAGCTATCTTTGTTGTATGGTGAGCCCGGGCTGGATTCGAACCCACCAGCTCAGGTCTATGTGGCTGGTGCCTTAGCTGCTTGAGCCACAGGTGCCGGGCCTTTTAAATGGTATTTTAAAAAAACTATTTTCTGGCTAGGCGCCTGTGGCTCAATCGGCTAAGGCGCCAGCCACGTACACCTAAGGTGGCGGGTTCGAATCCCCAGCCCGGGCCTGCCAAACAACAATGATGGCTGCAACCAAAAAATGGCCGGGCGTTGTGGCGGGCACCTATGGTCCCAGCTACTTGGGAGGCGGAGGCAGGAGACTCACTTGAGCCCAGGAGTTGGAGATTGCTATGAGCTGTGATGCCATGGCACTCTACCCAGGGGGATAGCTTGAGGCTCCGTCTCAAAAAAAAAACAAAACCTATTTTCTAATTATCTATTCCTGGCATACAGAAGTACAGATGACTTTTTTTGTTTTTAGCATATTTATCTTTATGTTCCTAAACTTAAGTTCTTAAGAAATACTCTGCTGGTACTGGTAATAGGAAATTAAGCTTTTCTGGCATTTAATGAAGGACTAACACTGGCTGCTTTCCTCTACCCATCTGAAGTGGATGTGTGTTACACCTGGCATGTGTGTCCTGAACTAAGAGTGGGATTCCTCCAATATGAAAGGTAAGCCAGGGGTCACCTCACTTGAATGTCTTCAGTATATTGCAAAGTGGCACATGCCACTCAGTTACCCCTCTCTAAATATTTTCAATGGATAAATACCTTTTTAAAAAAATCCCAGACAAAAACCCCCCAAAAACAAAAAAAGGAAAACTTGGCAGAGCTGGTACAAGTTCTTTTAAGCTACCATAAAAGGTTTTTCAAACAAAAGAAAACAAATTAACATGGTAGCTGGGCATGGTGGCTCACACCTACAATCCTAGCACTCTGGGAGGCTAAGGCAGGAAGATTGCTTGAGCTGAGGAGTTTGAAACCAGCCTGAACAACAGCGAAACCCCTATCTCTATTAAGAATAGAAAATTAGCCAGGAGTTGTGGTGGGTGTCTGTAGTCCTAGCTACTCAGGAAGCTGAGGCAGGAGGATCACTTGAGCCCAGGACTTTGAGGTTGCTATGAGCTAGGCTGATGACATGGCACTCTAGCCTGGGCAACAGAGTGAGATGCTGTCTCAAAAAACAACAACAAAAAAAAAACTGACAAAAAAAAAAAAAAGACTTATGAAGATTAGAAATATATTTATTATAGCTGCTGTTAATTATTAACCTAAAGTGCTAGATACTAAGTACCAGCTTATGGTGTGTGTATAACATTTTTAAGTTTAATGTATATTATGGATAACACACACATGCACAACAGAAAAAAGTCAGTGTCCTACTATAGAGAATGGGGTAGAAGAAAGCCAGTAGTGGACAAAGGGTAGCCAATTAGGAAGCCACACTCTAGGCAACAGACTGGAGAAGGTTGCAACAAATGCAGAAAGAAATGGATACATTTCAGATCAACAAGGGTAATTAATTAGATAAGGGAGTAGAGATTTAAAAAGGAGATAGGTAGAGGTGGTGCTACTAACTGAAACAGAAAAAACTGGGGGAGGAGCAGGTTTTTGGAGGAAGGACAATAAATTGTCCTGAATGTGTTCAGCTTGAAAGACAACCAAGAGGGAGAGGTCAATTGTACTCTTATGTATATACCAAATAAAACATGTGCTTTGCTTATAATTGCATTATTTGGGCTAGGGGTGGTGGCTCATCCTATACTCTGGGAAGCTGGGGCAGGAGGATCACTTGAGGTGAGGAGTTTGAGACCTGCCTGAACAAGAACAAGACCCCCCCCCCATCTCTATCAAAAATAGAAAAAAATCTGCCAAATGTGGTGGTGTGCAGCTGTAGTCCCAGTTACTTGGGAAGATGAAGCAGGAAGATCACTTGAGCCCAAGAGTTTGAGGTTCCTGTGTGCTGACGCCACAGAACTATAACCCGGGCAACAGCTTGACACCCCCTCTAAAAAAAAAAAAAAAAAAAAAAAAAAAAAGATGTAAGGAAAAAAATTAGTTGCAAGAATGCAAAAGAATACATACCATGATTCCATATACATATTAGGATATAATAAGAAATACAGGCTTGGCGCCTGTGGCTCAATCGGCTAAGGTGCCAGCCACGTACACCTAAGGTGGCGGGTTCGAATCCCCAGCCCGGGCCCGCCAAACAACAATGATGGCTGCAACCAAAAAAATGGCCGGGCGTTGTGGCGGGCACCTGTGGTCCCAGCTACTTGGCAGGCGGAGGCAGGAGACTCGCTTGAGCCCAGGAGTTGGAGGTTGCTATGAGCTGTGATGCCATGGTACTCTACCCAGGGGGACAGCTTGAGGCTCCATCTCAAAAAAAAGAAATACATATTTGGTTTTCATTTCTGCCTCTTGTCACAGAGTTCCTAAAATTCTTGTAATTTCCTGAGTGTTGTGGTTGAGAGGAACATCTTTTATTCAAAATAAGCACCTTTCAACCAAACCTGAGTTTAAGCCAATAAGGTGACTCTTGGAGGATGGTGGATGGTTGCCAGAGGAACGAATCTGTGATTGGAGGGTCAGAACTTTTAGCCCAACCTTTAACCTCCAATTTTTGTAGAGGCAAGAGGGGGCTGGAGATTGAGCCAATTGGTAATATTCAATGATTTAATTAACTGTGTCTACATAATGAAGCCTCCATAAAAATCCTGAACACAGCTCGGCGCCTGTGGCTCAATCAGCTAAGACGCCAGCCACGTACACCTAAGGTGGCAGGTTCGAATCCCCAGCCTGGGCCCGCCAAACAACAACGATGGCTGCAACCAAAAAATGTCCGGGCGTTGTGGTGGGTGCCTGTGGTCCCAGCTACTTGGGAGGCGGAGGCAGGAGACTCACTTGAGCCCAGGAGTTGGAGGTTGCTATGAGCTGTGATGCCATGACACTCTACCCGGGGGATAGCTTGAGGCTCCGTCTCAAAAAACAACAACAACAACAAAAAAAACCCCTGAACAGTAGCATTAGAGGAGCTTTGGTTGGTAAACACATCTACGTGAGCAAGGAGAGATAATATACCATAACTCCACAGAGAGAGAACTTCCTGATCTCAGGAACCTTAACGATCTTACGTGTAACCTATGTACCTCTTCATCTGGCTGTTCATTTGTTTCTTACATAACATCCTTTCAATAAACCAAGGATAGTATTTTTTCTTTCTTTCTTTCTTTCTTTTTTTTTGAGATAGAGCCTCAAGCTATCACCCTGGGTAAAGTGCTATGGCATCACAGCTCATAGCAACCTCCAACTCCTAGGCTTAAGCGGTTCTCTTGACTCAGCCTCCTGAGTAGCTAGGACTACAGGAGCTAGCCACAATGCCCAGCTATTTTTTGGTTATAGTGGTCATTGTTTGTCAGGCCCAGGCCAGATTCCAACCCGCCAGCTCTGGTGTGTGAGGCTGGCGCCTTAGGTGCTTGAGCTACAGGTGCCACCCCAACAATAGTATTTTCACAAGTTCTGTCAGGTTTTATAGCAAATTTTCAAATGGAGAAGGGGTTATGGAAATCCCCCAAATTGCAGCCAAGACAGATATGTGGGTATTCTTGGGCTCATCATTTGGAACTGGTGTCTGAAGTGGAGTGGCAGTTTTCTAAGACTAAGAAATGGAGTCTATACTAACTCTACATAGTATCAGAGTTGATTAAACTGTAGGACATCTGATTTATGTCTGGAGAGAAATGGAAAACTGCTTGGTGTTGAAAACCCATGCATTTACTGTCAGAGGTACTGTGAGTAAAGACAGTTTTTCTTTACATACATAAAGTTAAAAAACAAGCATAATCTATGGTATTCAAAATGAGGATAGCATTTCCTTTGGGGAAAGAGGAGGAGAGCAGTGGCTAGCAGGGGGCCTGAGGGGACTCTATGGAGCTTTTTTTTTTTTTAATTATATTTTACTAAATCATAACTTTGTACACTGATGCATTTATGGGGTTCAGGATACTGTTTCAATATACAATGTGAATTGTTTACACTGAACTAAGTAACACATCCATCACAATTATACTCATTTCTTAATAGTTTTGGAATGTACCACTGCATCATGCATATTAGGTGATGTCCCCCCCGAATATCCTCTCTCCTCCCATATCCCCCCTCCTCCTCTCTTCTTCCCTTCTACTTTCTATGGAGCTATTAAGGCTCTATTCCTTGACCAGGTTCAGGGTGACATCAGTGTGCTCACTCTGATACTTCATCAAGCTGCAGACTTTGCTATTTTCTGGTACATGTTACATAGCTAGTAAAAATGTCTGTCAATTTAAAAAAAAACTGGTCATCTCATTCCCCAGGTTAAAACTCTTCAATAATATTCTGACACATGACATAACATGGATGGACCTGAGTACATTATCATAAGTGAAATATGCCAGTTGCAAATGGACAAATATTGTATGATCCCACCTGTATGAGGTACCTAGAATAGTCAAATTCACAGACACAGAAAGCAGAAGGGTGGCTGCCATGGGGCTTAGGGAAGAGGGGAGAATGGAGACTTGTTTAACACATTAACTGCCATGTGAGTTGTATTTAACTTAGGCTAGTTTTGAGTCCTGGGCCTCATGAAGCATAAATAACTCAAATGTCTCTTGACCTAATAAAACACCGTGGCCCCATGGAAAAAATTTTTTTTTACCTAGTGGTGTGGCCCCAAGGAACAAAATTTTCCTAGTGTGGCAGTCAATGTGTTAATGGGTAAGGAGTTTCAGTTTTGTAAGAGGAAAATAGTCCTGGAGACTGGCTGAACAACAGTGTGAATGTACTCAACACCACTGAATTGTATGTACACTTACAAACAGTTAAAATAGTATATTTTATGGTACATGTATTGTGCTGCAATTAGAAATTTTAAAAACACCCTCCAATAGTTTTTCATTCCTTTTAACATAATGTTTGAAACCTCAACATGGCCTGAAAGAACTGACCCCTCCAACTTTACTGCACACTTTTCTCTCTCTCCCTTACTCTCTAACTCCCTCTAGTTCCTTAAACACATCTACTCTTGTTGGGTTTTTTTGTTTGTTTATTTTGAGACAGAGTCTTACTTTGTTGCCCTTGGTAGAGTGCTGTAGTATCACAGCTCACAGCAACCTCAAACTCTTAGGCTCAAGCAATTCTCTTGCCTCAGCCTCTCAAGTAGCTGGGACTTTAGACGCCCACCACAATGCCTGGCTACTTTTAGAGACGAGGTCTCGCTCTGGCTCAGGCTGGTCTCATGAGCTCAGGCAATCCACCCACCTTGGCCTCCCAAGTACTAAGATTACAGGCATGAGCCACCCTGCCCGACCCACATCAAGGGTTTGTGCCCTTTGGTCTTCAAATACAGAGGATGTCAAAAAAATGTATACACGTTTTACCAAAGGAAAAAACTATATTAAAATTACAATACTTAATGTTTCACTTCTGCAATTATAAGATGTGCTTAATGTGACTTTTATGTATCTACTGTAATACTCGATATATACCAATAACAAACTCAAACATGACTTGAATGTTGCAAGTTTAATATAGTTTTTCTTTTCTTAAAATATATATATACTTTTTGGGGTACCCTTTGGCATATTTTTTATGTTCTCTTGGCCTGGAGTGCCTTCCTTTCTGTCCGCATTATTTAATATCTGCTCATGTTTCAATCTTAGCTCAAACATCATTTCTTCAGGGAAGCCCTGACCATCCTAGCCTGGGTCACTTATGCCACTGATGCTCCAGGCATCCTAATGCTTTCCTCAAGGATATTATTAAATAATTACTTGTGCTATTATTTGTTTAAGGTCTTTTCCCCCCACCAGACAGTATAGATACAGGTGTTGACTCACCTTATCTCCCTAGAAAATGTTCAGGAACTTCTTGTCCTGCCTGGCACACAGTAGGTACTTAATAATTATTTAATAAATGAATGCTTGAAGAAATTGTCCCTTAGGATTTCTGATCCAGGCCACAACATGTAAACAAGAAACTGCATCACTGACAGTGACCTTTGATGAGTCATAGAAAAGGAATGTTAGGAAACTAAACTGTATAAATAGCACTCCAATATTTACAAAACAATGAAGGTGAACTGTGCTAACAATGAAGCCACTGGGGTACAGCTAAGCCTTAGCCACATTTCAGAAATGATTACTGAAGGAACAGACAATGTGAAGAGAAAACTGTAATCACTGGGTGCTAGCACAAGTTTGCTGTGTGTGGTAGGCAAACTAATAGTTCCCACAAAGATGTCCATGCCCTGATCCCCAGGACCTGTGACTAGGTTAAGTTGCAGTGAAAGTAAGGTGAATAATCAGCTGACTTTAGACTAGCTGTTCTCAACCTGTGGGTCAAGACCCCTTTGTAACAATGAAAATACATCCTGTATATCACATATTTTACATTACGATTCATAACAGTAGCAAAATTACAGTTATGAAGCAGCAATGAAAAGAATTTTATAGTTGGGGGGTCATCACAACATGAGGAACTGTATTAAAGAGTCATGGCATTAGGAAGGTTGAGAACCACTGCTTTATATTCTTCCTGCACCATCTGGGTGGGCCCAATGTTACCACATAGGTCTTTTAAATGTGGACAGAGAAAAGTTGAAAAGAGAGATCTGAAGATGAAGGGGACACAGGCTAGGAATGTAAGCAGTTTCTACAAGCTGAAAAAGACAAGGAAATCGACTCTACCTTAGAGCCTCCAAAAGCAATGCAGTCTTGCCAACACCTTGATTATGGCCCAGTGAAACCCACTGGGACTTCTGACCTCCAAAACGTAAAAAATTAAATCTATGTTATTTTAAGCCACCTAGTTGTGGTCATTTGTTACAGTAGTAACAGGAAACTAATGCACTATGGCTAAGCCATGAAAACATTCATTTCCTTTTTTGCCCTGGTTCCTGGCCTAGTCAAGCAGGAACAGAGTAAATATCTTTAAGTTTTCTCTATCAAAGCATTTGATTACATCCTTTATGAGATCATAAGACAAAGAAATACGTGTTAAATGTTAAGTCAGTAAAATAAATTAAAAAACTGTGAAATGCTCACCTCCCAAGGGTGCTGATTAATGGAATAACTTCCATCATCCTAGGTTTTTAATAGGACACTACAAAAGGTTTGTCCATTCACTCTTCAGTACTTTCATCAGTAACTTAACACAGGGATTCTTAATTTCGGGTCCGTGGATCACTTGGGGTTTCAAACGGCAAACGAACCTTCTAAACTGTATTAAAGTTTTGTGTTCACCTACATAAATATTAATATTTATTTTTCTGCAGAAAGGTCCACAGCTCTCAAAGTCTTAAAGGGAATTTTTAAAACCCAGAAGGTGAAGAAGCACTAATTTGGATAAATATACAGAAAGTATGTTCATGACATTTATTAGTGACACAAGCAGCTAGAAGGTAAAGACCGTGGATGACAAATTGGGATTCAAAAAATATCTTGAAAAGCTGAACAAACAGGTTGAATCTAACAAAGACAAAATTATACAGCTTAGGAACAGCCTCTATGAAAAAGACTCTAAAGCTTTAATCAATAGCAAGCTCAGAATAAGTCAGTGATTAGGAACACCAAAATAATTTATATGACTTTAGGCATATATCCAGGAAGATGGATAAAAGTAGTTCCACTCTCTCTTGCACTAGCAAGTGGAAACCCGCAATACTGTATTCACTTTGGGGCTTCCTTTTATATTAGTTTCCTGTGGCTGCCATAACATTATCATAAACTTAAAAAGAAAATCCAAAAATAAGAAGCAAAAACTGGTCCAAATCAGAAGAAATCAACAGATCATCTCTGGATACATAGAAAACTGAGTGGAAGATCTCCACCAAAAAAACCCCACAACAGCTCTCTATCAATAAAAACCAACAAAAACAATAATATTTAAATGACTGGTAAAGAATTCTGAACACGAATTTTAAGGAAGCTCAATAAAATAGAGGAGAAAATAGAAACCCAACACCAAGAAACCACAAAAACAATGCAAGAAATGAATAAAGAAATACAATTTAAAAAAATCAAGCAGAGCTTCTGGAAATGAAAAATTCATTCAAGGAAATACAAAACACAGTGGAAAGACTTAAGAACAGGCTAGATTAGGCAGAAGAAAAAAATCTCAGAGCTAGGAAACAACACCTTTGAATTAAACAAGTCAGTCAAAAAGAAAGAGCAGAAAAATAAGAGAAACAAACAAAGCCTACATTCCTAAGGGTCAAGAAGAAAATACACAAGAATATACACAAAACCTATTTGAGGAAATATTGGAGAAGAATTTCCCAGGTCTTGCTAGAGATCTGGACATCTAAGGTACTAGAAGCACAATAGGATTCATCATCACGAGACATAACATACAGTCATCGGACTGGCCAAAGTTATCACAAAAGTAGAACTCCTATGAACAGTAAGGTGAAAGCATCAGGTAGCCTAAAAAAGGAAAATCCATCCAACAAACCGCAGACTTCTCAACTGAGATTTTACATGCCAGAGGGGACTGTGGTCCCATTCTCAGTCTTCTCAAATAGACAGCCTAGAATTTTGTATTCTACAAAACTAAGTTCCTTATCTGAGAGAGAAATGAAAACTTTCTCAGAATAGCAAATGTTGAGGGAAACTGTCAAGACCAGACCTGTGGAAAGTAGTCAGATCAGCATTATAACTGATGAACACAGTTATACACCTACCAGAGTAAAACCATCCAAATGCTCAAGTTTGGAGCCCAGACACCACAATGGCTCAAGAGCTAAAACAAAGCAGTAAAGTTCTACACAACTGAATGAATAGATCCATCCCACTTATCAATTCTTTCAAGAAACGTGAATGGCTTGAACTCCCCACCGAAGAGACACAGATTGCCTGAATGGGTAAAAAAAATGCAGGCCATACCTACTGTCTCCAGCAAACACATCTTACCCACAAGGACTCATTCAGACTCAAGGTGAAGGGATGGAAACAATACTTCATGCAAATGGAAACCAAATGAAAGCTGTTGTGGCCATTCTTGTATCAGCTAATTAAAAGCAATAAAAATAAAGACAGATAAAGATGGTCATTATAGAATAATGAGTTCAATTCAAAAGAAGCTATAACAATCCCAAATATCTATGCATTTAACACAGGCGCTCCCAGAATCATAAAGCAAATCCTACCTAATCTAAATAAACTGATAAACAACAGGACTGTAATAGCCAGGGACTTCAACACTGATAGAACAGGACAGACCTTAAAGCAGAAAATAAACAAAAAAACAATACACAGGACTCTAAAACAAATAGGCCTAACAAACGTTTATAGAACATTCTATCCCAAAACTACTGAATGTACATTCTTAATAGTTCATGGAACATTCTCTAAGACTGATCACATCCTAAGCCACAAAATGTGTCTTAAAATATTAAAACAAACAAAAACCATACAACATATCTTCTTAGACCACGGTGGAATAAAATTAGAAATCAATTCCAACAGAAACACTCAACTCTACACAAAGTCATGGAAATTAAACAATCTACTGCTGGACAATTACAGGGTTAAGGAAAAAAATTAATCAAAAGATTTTTTAAACAAAAAAAACAAAGGGGACACAAGTTAACCAACACCTGTGAGATGCTGCAAAAGCAGTCCTAAGAGAAAAATTCACAGCCTTAAATACCTTTGTCCAAAGACAGATCACCAATCAACAATCTAATGAATTGTCTTAAGGAATTAGAAGATAAAGAGCAAATCAATCCTAAAATCAGCATAATAAAAGAAAGGAGGTCAGAGCAGAACTCAATGAAAATGGTTCCAAAAGAATTACACAAAAGATTAATAAAACAAAAAATTAGTTCTTTGAAAAGATAAACAAAATTGACAAACTTCTTACTTCAGAAACAGAAAAGGACCCTCATAAACTCAATCAGAAATGAAAAAGGAGATATTACAACTGATACCACAGAAATACAAAATATCTTTGAATATCATGAAAATCTCTATGCATATCAACTTGAAAACATTAAAGAAATGGAAAAATTCTTGGAAACACACTACTTCCCTAAGCTCAATCAGGAAGAAACAGAACTAAACAGACCAATATTAAGTAACAAAATTTAAGCAGCAATAAAAAATCTTCCAACAAGCTGGGTAAGGTGGCTCACACCTATAACTTTAGCACTCTGGGAGGCTGAGGTGGGAGGTCCCTTTAGCTCAGTAGTTCAAGACCAGTCTGAGCAAGAGACCCTTTCTCTACTAAAAATAGAAAAATTAGCTGGGTGTTGTGGCAGGTGCTTAGAGTCCCAGCTACTTGGGAAGCTGAAACAAAAGGATTGCTTGAGCCCAGGAATTTCAGGTTGCTGTGAGCTAGGCTAACACCAGCGGTTAGCCTAGCTCAGCAGTTCTCAACCTGTGGGTCGTGACCCCTATTTAACAATAAAAATACATTGCAGAATTAGGAAGGTGGAGAACCACTGCTCTAGCCTATCACAAGAGAGTGAGGCTCTGTCTCAAAAAAAAAAAAAAATTCACAAAAATTTTCCATCATCACAAACTTGGCTTTAAAAAACAGTCTTGGGCAGCGCCTATGGCTCAGTGTGCAGGGCGCTGGCCCCATATACTGAGGGTGGGTTCAAACGCGGCCCAGTCAAACTGCAACAAAAAAATAGGCAGGCGTTGTGGTGGGCGCCTATAGTCCCAGCTACTCAGGAGGCTGAGGCAGGGGAATCACCTGCGCCCAGGAGTTCGAGGTTGCTGTGAGCTGTGTGATGCCACAGCATGCTACTGAGGGCAATACAGCGAAACTTTTGTCTCCACAAAAAAAAAAAAAAGGGAAAGAAAACACAGTCTTTTTACTGTCTCACAGTTTTGGAGGCCAGAAGTCCAAAAACCAAGGTGTTTGCAAGATTGGTTGTTCCTGGTTCAAGGAAGAAACCAAACCTCTCCTCCAGCTTCTGGTAAATGCAATACTTGGTATTCCCTGGTTGTGGCAGAATAATAATCTCTATCTACCTCCTTCTTCCCATGGCCACCTTCTCTGCTTCTCTGTGTTTCTGTACATCTTTCTCTCTTCTTATAAGGATACTAGTCAATGGATTTAGGGCCCACTGGAAACTTACACAATCTCATCTTCAAAGATTCTATTTCCAAATAAAGGCATTCTTTTATTTTTTTTTATTTTTTATTAAATCATAAACACATAGATCATGTATACATTATAAAGTCACATTCTCAGGTTGTAAGTGGTCATGAATTTTTGCAAGGCACCATTCAACCCCATTTTAGTTCATTCGAGCTGCTACAACAAAACAGGTTAGATTGGGGATTGGGGTAATTTATAAATAGCATCAATTTATTTTTCACAGTTCTGGAAGCTATGAGATCAAGGCACCAGCCGATTCAGTGTTGGGTGAGGGTCCACTTCCTTATTCACAGATGGTGCCTTCCTCATATGAGAGAAAGGGCAAATATACACCCTCCCTCTAACCGCTGTATAAGGGTACTAATCCTGATGGCTCTGCCCCCATGACTCAATCCCCTCCTAAAGACCCCACTTCTTCATACTATCTCATTGGTGATTAAGTCCCAACATGTGAATTTGGTGGGGACACCAATATTCAGGCCACATACATCCTTTAAGCGGGATATTAATAGATTTTACTATAATCAAAAGAAATAGGGATACAAAGTTTAAAGGCTAGTCAAACCTAGAGGACTTGAGTCAAACAAGGAAATTAATGACTGTATTAAATACTTGAACCAGTTTTTTTTTTTCAGATGAAAAAGACTAACACTATTTTCAGGAGACAAATGTGGTAGCTTTCTGTCACTGCATTTGTTCAAGCTTAAGCTGTACAATCATCTGATAGGAATGTTAAAGTCTCAGATGAGAGGCCAGACTTACTGATCATTGATGACCCTTAAGTTCTAAGAGTCTATAATTCCCGTCTCTTATCTCTGTCTGTCTCTTTCACTGACCATTTTACATAACTAAAGATCTTCCCATAAGATTCCACTAACACTGGTAACACTGTGTAGGGGAGAAGGAGATAGAGATGGGTGGGATGCCAGCCAGAAGGTATACACTGCAAAGAAAACTTACAAGTCCAAGAACTGAAAGAATATCAAAATAGTTTCAAGTGAGCAAGAGTGAGATGGCTTGAGGGAGGGGGACACACAGCCTGGAGCCAGACCAAGCAGTGAGTACCTTAGATGGCACAAAAAATGCCCATTCTTCCAGGACAAGAAGACACTAAAGGGGTTTCAGGAAGGAGTGAAATGCCCACGTGAACCTTCAAGATGATTTTGGCTGCAGTCAGAGCCCAAGAAAGACTAGGAAACGACAGATGCATGAACTAAAATGGCAGCTGTGAAAATGGCATAAAAGAGACATATACGATATATTCTAAAGGTAAATTGTGGAAGATGGAGTACATGTTGAATGTGAGGAAAAGCAGCAAAGAATGACTACTAACTTTGCTTAAATAACAAGCAACTCCACTTCCTAATATGGGAAAAACTGGGGAGCAGTGATGTAGACTGGAAGGTTAAAAAATAGTCAGAGCTTGGCTCGGCGCCTGTGGCTCAATCGGCTAAGGCGCCAGCCACGTACACCTAAGGTGGCGGGTTCGAATCCCCAGCCCGGGCTGCCAAACAACAATGATGGCTGCAACCAAAAAATGGCCGGGCGTTGTGGCGGGCGCCTGT
>CAUYQV010164085.1:0-32251 GCA_963574575.1 Galagoides demidoff
AAAAAAAGTTGGGTGAAAATAAAATTTATATGTTGACTACCTGATCTGGTTTCTTTGAGAAACATGACATTGAACCAGACAAAAGCGTTACAATGATAATTTCTGTGAAGAACACTTGCACATGCTTGTAGATGAAATTTCATCATACTTTCCAAACCTACCTGACACCCCATTTGCACTTGCCAGAAGCCCAGTCACAGTCAAAGTTGAAGATGTTCCTGAGACAGCACAAGAGGAGTTCATTGATCTTATTAACAGTGATACAGCAAGAACTGACTTCTCTACAATGCCAGTTACAACATTCTGGATCAAGTGTTTGCAGTCATATCCTGTTCTGTCTGAGATTGTATTTTGCCTTCTTCTTCCATTTCCAATAACATATCTTTGTGAAACAAGATTTTCCAGCTTGTCGGTTATCAGGTCTAAATACAGAAGTAGACTTGTTGTGGAAGGTGATCTCTGTTGTGCACTTTCAAAGACTGCCCCAGGAATTTCTGATCTGGTGAGAAAGATGCAATCTCAACCTTCACACTGACACTGGCTTTTTATGCATACTGTCACAAAATGTAGCAATACAGTTTACTGTTGTTATATTAAGACAGTTACCCATGCTACACCATGCTTCAAGACAAAATTTCCTTTATTTGTAATTAGAAATAAATATTTCACAGTATATAATTACATATTGTTTTATGATTAATCACTATGCTTTAATTATGTTCAGTTTGTAATAATGAAAATACATCCTGCATATCAAATATCATTATGATTCATAACAGTAGAAATATTATAGTTATAAAGTAGCAATGAGAATAATTTTATGGTTGGGGGTCACCACAACATGAGGAACTGTATTAAAGGGTTGCAGCATAGAACATCTTGCTCTATATGCAACATTATGCTCTTGTGTCTATAGACTCCAGAGTGCCTTGAGGGCAAGTCCTCCAGCTGATTCATTTCAGTAACCCCAGCACTTAGCAGAGGCACCTGCACATGGTAACTACTCAGTTTGATTGTCTTACTGACAAGGCTCAGCTCTAGTTCCTATAAGCACCCTGTAATACCAGTAACGCCCAGTTTCATTTCCTGGAATCAAGGCTTAGCATACTTAGACTCCAATTCTAGATAATGTGGAATTTGGGATAAAACTTCCAAAAAGACTGCTCAAAATTTAAATAACTTCTCTTTTAAAGGATCAAAAAACAAAGTAGCAATGGGAAATTATTGGGCTAAAACCTTGGGAGAAAGTAAAAAGCCAGAAGAGGTAAGCCTAGCATTCAAGGAGGTTATTTGTTAACTATCTAGAGGAAAGCTTCAAAACTGAGCTTTACCTTTGGAGACTCCCTGAAGCCAAAACAATAAGGATCCTAATTTAAATTAGGATTCCAACAGTCTGTAACCTCAGAGAAAGAATAAACCAGAAGTGAACCAACCCTTGTACAGCATTTAGCTTTATGTCATTGGAGGGCTCAAGGTAACCTTGAACTTTGAATTTTGAACTTAGATGTATAGTGCCATGTGCCTTTCAGAGGCAAACAAAATCTTATCTGAAGGCTTCAAATTATTTCTCCAAACAATTTTTTTTAAATACAGAATACAAATTAACCAAGCACCCTACCAAACAAGACCCCATGAACAAAAAAATCAGCCGAAATAACAAGCAGTAGAAAGGCCCGCATGATTATTTGAAATATTGGGACCAACCCCAGACTATAATATTCTAGAAAATAAAAGCCAAGCATGAAAATTTTAATAAGAAACAAAAACAATAAAAATAGAAAACAAAACAGTAAAAAGTGACATAATAAATTTTTAATGAAGCAAATATAAACTCTAGAACTGTAATCTTTTTTTTTAAGTAGGAACTCAATAATTTGTTTTTGCTGCAAAGTAACATAGACAAAAATGAAAGAGGAAGTACTAAGTGGAAGACATATCAGAAGCGATCTGAATAAATCAGAATAATGAAGAAAATAAAAACAAAATAATTAAAAATATAGAAGAGTTTCTAAAGACAAAGATGACATAATACAAAGGTCCAACATAAATTAATTAGACTTCCAAAAGGAGAAAAGAAAGAATGGGACAAAGAGAATAGTTGAACAGATAATGATGAAGTATTTTTCAGAACTAATAAAAGATACCAACTACAGATCTAAGGAAGCCCAATGAATCACAAGCAAAATAAATAAAAAGAAATCCATACCTAAACACATTGTACTCAAACTACAGAAAACCAAAGAAAAGGGGGAAAAAATTAAATCTGCCAAAGATAAAAAGCAAATACCTCTCAAAACAATGAAAGTTAAATAGATAGCTGACTTCTTAAAATAAAAGAGAAAAAGTAATGGAACAATATGGCCACAAGCAGAAGGAAATAATTATCATCCTAAATCTCTAATCTATCAAAAAAGATATATACATAAAAAATGAAAGTGAAATAAAAGTATTTATTAGACAAAAAAAGACCATAATTGAAGGAAATTATAAATGATATTAATAAATTTAAATAATAATGCTATTTAAGAAAATAATAATCTCATTCAGATTTCAAAACACATGGAGTTAAAATACAAGGCAATAATTAAAGATAACTCAAAGTGAGTAAACTGATTTAGAATTCCAAGACTCTTACATTTCCTGGGAAGAGAGAAATAGTGTTGTTAATGTTGGACTTTGATGGTAATGGATCCATGTTGTAATTTCTACATTAACCATGAAAGAATAGAAAAAAACTTGCATAAAATTTAAACTAGCAAAGAAAGAAAAGGGAATAATAAAAACTGGTCATATAGAAAAGGACAATAATAAAGAGAAAATAGTCATAAAATAGGTAAGACATATATAAAGCATGATACAAAATAATTGGTTTAACCCTAAATATATCAGTATTTATAGTAAATAAAAATGAAATGAACTTTTTGATTAAAACATAAAGATCATCAGTATGTATTAAAACAAAGCACAACTAAATAACGCCTAAAAGAGACAGAAACAGAAATAGAGAAAGGTTGAAAGTAAAATAATATAAAATAATGTATCATGCAGCTATTAACCAAAAGGAAGTTTGTTTTGCTTTCCTTATTTGAGAAAAGTAGATTTTAAGTCAAAAAATTTACTTTACTTATACTAAATACCACTCCTTAATGATGAAAGCTTCAATTCAACAGGAAAATATAGTAATCTTACACTTAGGTGCATCTAACAAAGTGGCCTCAAAAACATTTAAATCAAAAATGATCTCCAAAGAAAAATACATGTGGCTGCAATCATAGTTGAAAATATTAAAATAACTAAAAAGTAAATATGAAAGGGTGTTGAATTTTGTCAAATACTTTTTCTGCATCAATTGAAAGGATAAGATTGTCTTTATTTTTGCATCTATTTATGTGGTGCATTACATTTATAGATTTGCATATGTTGAACCATCCATTCACTTGGTCATGGTGAATTTTTTTTTTTGATATGCTACTGAATTCGGTTTGCTAAAATTGTATTGAGAATTTTTGCAACTATATTCATAAGGAATATTGGTCTCTACTTTTTTAATTGGGCCCTTACCTGGCTTTTGTATCAGAGTAATGCTAGTTTTAAAGAACCAGTTGGAGAGGACTCCTTCCTTCTTATTGTTATGGAATAATTTCTGCACATAGGTATAAGTTCCTCTTTGGAGGGTCAGTAAAATCCAGGTCTGAAACCATCTGATCCAGGACTTCTTTTGGTTTGAGGATTTTTTGTTGTTATTGCTGCTGCTTCAATTTCAGCATTTGACATTAGTCTGTTCAGGAGTTCTCTTTCTTCCTGGTTGAACCTTGGTAGGTTGTGTGTTTCCAGGAATTTGTTTATTTTCTCCACATTTTCAAGTTTGTGGGGATAGAGATGTTTTTATAGTATTCTGAGATGATGTTTTGTATTTCTGTAATATTGGTTGTGACTTCTCCTTTTTTGTTTTTATTTGGGCTTATTAGAATCCTTACTTTTCTGTTTTTGTTTAATCTAGCAAGAGGCTTGTCAATTTTGTTTTGTCAACAAAAAGAATGCTGAGTTATAAGAAGGGTCTGTTATCAGAGACCAACCACAAGACATATTCCCAGACTCAAGTGGTTTGTTGTGGATATTGAGGACCTGCAGGTAGGTCTTGCATAGCCTTAAGCCTGGTAATGAGTCACTGAGGACTTCTGGAAGAAGGGAAGAGGCATGCTGAGGTATGTCTGATCTCCTTTCTAGTGGCTAGCAACTCAGTTGCAGGGATTCTCTTGGCCAACAGGGGATCCAGACAGTCAGTATGTGCAGGGAAGCTTTAAGATTTTATTTTAGTTTACCTATTTAAGTGTACCATCCATTGACTGAAAAGATAAGAGTTCATAAATTTGGTTGGCTCCTGTAGCATAGTGGTTATGGTGCCAGCCACATACACCGAGGATGGCAGGTTCAAACCCTGCCCAGGCCAGCTAAACAACTGCAACAACAACAACAAAAAAAAAAATAGCTGGGCATTGTGGTGGGCGCCTGTAGTCCCAGCTACTTGGGAGGCTAAGGCAAGAGAATTGCTTACGCCCAAGAGTTTGAGGTTTCTGTGAGCTGTGATGCCACAGCACACTACCTAGAGCAACATAGTGAGACTGTCTCAAAAAAAAAAAAAAGTTCATAAATTTGGAGAGCCACACTTTATTTCTTATAAAGGATTACAGCCTGCAAGGCTGGGCAATGTAGTCTTTAGCAGAGACAAATGACAGGCACTTCAAAGGAGAAGGCATGAGACAGGAATTTATCCTTAGTGGATTGACAAGAATACACATTCAACAGGTTACAGGAGGAACTATGAAAATTCACAAGGATATTTCATGTATACATAGTAATTAAACATGTATGTTACATATTTCCTATGTTCACTTTGGGGAGATCTAACTTTTTTTTTTTGAGACAGTCTCACTATGTCACCCTTGGTAGAGTGCCCATGGTATCACAGATCTCAGCAACCTCAAACTGTTGGGCTTAAGTGATTCTCTTGACTCAGCCTCCCAAGTAGCTGGGACTTCAGGTGCCCTCCACAGTGCAGTGCAGTGCACTTTTTTGTTGCAGTTGTCATGGTTGTTTTAGCTGGCCAGGGGCTGGCTTCAAACCCACCAGCTTCAGTATACATGGCTGGCACTGTAACCAAACCGAGATCTAACATTTAAATGTACAAAGTTAGGCTCTGTGAGTCAGAGGTGGAGCAAGGACACTAAGGTAGTTAGTGTATAGCCTCTGTACCCTGGCCAGCATCTACCACAGTAGGAAAAAGTTACTGAAATCAGTCCCTGGTTCCATCAAAGCTGCAGTAATGGTTTGTGGAACAGAGGATTTAGTTAGTTGGTGTCTTGGAGTGAGAATTGTTTTAATATTGCTTTTTTTTTTCCTTTCACCTTTTTATTTTTTTAATTCCAGGTTAATGTGAGGGTGCAAACAACCATATCACAATATTTGAATTTGTTAGGTAGAGTCTCTTTTGTAGTTGTATCCCACAACCAAAAGGTGTGCTATACACCCCTATATTGTGCCCATTAAGCGGGAGCATGCAAACCCCTCTCCTCCCCTCTGCACCCTCACTTATTCCCCTCTGCACCCAACTTGAATTGAAATGAGTTTTTCTCCTCCGTGGGCATGAATTAGATCATCTACTGGCTTCATATTAGCATTGACACATTGGATATTTACTTTTCCATTGTTGTGATACTTTACTAAGAAGAATGTATTTCAACTCCATCCAGGTTAATACAAAAGATGTAAAGTCTCTATCTTTTATATGGCTGAATAGTATTCCATGGTATACATATACCACAGTTCCTTAATCCATTCCTAAGTTCATGAGCATTTAGGTTGTTTCCACATTTTGGCAATTATAAATTGAGCTACAATAAACAATCTAGTGCAAATGTCTTTATGATAAAATGGCTTTTTTTCTTCTGGGTAGATACCTAGTAGTGGGATTCTGGGGTCAAATGAGAGGTCTAATTCAAGTTCTTTGAGGATTCTTCATATGTCTTTCCATAGAGGCTATATTAGTTTGCAGTCCCACCAACAATATAAAAGTGTTCCCCTCTTGCCACATGACTTTGTGATGTGGGCTAATCTTACAGGTGTTACATGATATCTCAGGGTGGTTTTAATTTGCCTTTCTCTGATGATCAGGGATGATGAGCATTTTTTCATATGTTCATTAGCCATTTGCCTGTCCTCCTCAGAGAAGTTTCTGTTCATGTGTTTTGCCCAGTGATAGATGGGATTGTTTGCTCTTTTTTTGTTGATTGATTTGAGTTCTCTATAGATCCCAGTTATCAAACCTTTGCCAGATTCGTAACTTTAAATATCTCTTCCTATTATGTTTCCTTTGATTGTTGTATCCTTAACTGTGCAGATGCTTTTCAGTTTAATTAATTCCTATTTGTTTATTTTTGTTGTTGTTGTGATTGCCACTGAAGTCTTCTTCATAAAATCTTTTCCCGGGCCAACTTACTCAAACATTTTCCCCATACTTTCTTCTAGGATTATCATTTCATGTCTTAAATTTAAGTCTTTTATCCATCTTGAGTCAATTTTTCTAAGTGGTGAAAGGTTTGAGTACAATTTCAATCTTTTATATGTGGTTATCCAGTTCTCCAAGCAACATTTATTGAATAGGGATTCTTTTCTCCAGTGTGTGCTTTTGTTTGGTTTATCAAAGATCAAATGGCTATAAAAGGTGGATTTCATCTCTTGGTTTTCTACTTGGTTCCAAATGTCTATGTCTCTATTTTTGTGCCTAAAGTCTAAAGAGTGATGCTTCTGGCATCGTTCTTATTACTAAAAATTGCCTCGGCTATATGGGATTTTTTTCTGGTTCCATACAAAGAGCTATATTTTCTAGTTCTTCAAAGTATAATGTTGATATTTTAATGGGGATTGCACTGAATCTGCTGATTCCTTTGGGAAGTATAGACATTTTAACAATGTTGATTCTTCCCAGCCAGGAACATGGTATGCTCTTCCATTTGTTAATGTCTTCTGCTATTTCTTTTCTTGGGGTCTCATAATTCTCTTTGTAGAGGTCCATCACCTCTTTTGTTAGGTATATTCCTAGGATTTCATTTATTTCATTTTCTTTGAAACTATTGTGAAAGGAATTGTCTTTGATAAGCTTCTCGATTTGGCTGTTGTTGGCATATACAAACACTACCGATTTGTGAACATTGAAGACTACTGATTTGTGAACATTGATTTTATTTTAAAGATCTTATGTCAAGATCTTACTTTTTCTTGATCATTCTAGGAGTCTTTTGGTTGAGTCTGTAGGGGTTCTCTAAATAGGAGATCATATCATCAGCAAAAAGTGAGTCCTCTGCCCCCATTTAGATGCCCTTTATATTTTTCTCTTGCCTGACTGCATTGGCTAGAACTTTTAGCACTATGTTGAATAGTAGTGGCAGTAGTGGACATCCTTGTCTGGTTCTAGTTCTAAGTGGAAAAACTTTCAATTTTACTCCATTCATCATGTTATTAGCTGTGGGTTTGTCTTAGATGGCTTCAATCAGTTTACAAAATGTGCCACCTATGCCTAAACTCTTCAGTGTTCTTGTCATAAAAGGATGCTGAATTTTATCAAATGCTTTTTCTGCATCTATTGAGAGGATAATATGGTCTTTTTGACCTCTATTGATATGGTGAATTACATTTATGAATTTGTGTATGTTAAACTAGCTTTGTATCCCTGGGATGAAGCCTACTTGATTGTGATGTTATTTTTTTTTAATGTGTAGCTGTAAGCTGTTGGCTAAGATTCTACTGAGTATTTTTGCATCTATATTCATTAGTGAAATTGGTCTGTAGTTCTCTTTTTTGGTTGGGTCTTTTGCTAGTTTGGGTATCAGGCTGATGTTTGCTTCATAGAACATGTTGGGGAAGATTTCTTCCTTCTCAATGTTTTGTAATAGTTTCTGCAGTATAAATACAAGCTCTTCTTTGAAGATTTGATAGAATTCTGATGTGAACCCATCTGGACCAGGGCTTTATTTTGTTAGAAGCTTTTTTATTGTTTCTTGATATCAGGGTTTGATATTGGTCTATTCAAGAGATCTAATTCTTCTTGGTTAAGTCTTGAGAGATGGCGTGATTCCAAATATTGGTCCATTTCCTCCACATTGTCAAATTTCTGAGCATAGTGTTTCTTGTAGTAATCAGAAATAATCTCTTGTGTCATTTCATTAATTTTCTGAATGATTCTTTTGTTTTCAATTTCACTTACTTTTGTTTTAATTTTGGTTATTTCTTTCCTTCAGCCTGGTTTGGGATTAGATTGCTCTTTCTTTTCCATTTCCTCAAGATGACTCATTAGGTTATTGGTGTGCTCTCTTTGTTTTTTGGATGTAGGTATTTAATGTGATAAATTTTCCTCTTAGGTCTGCTTTTGCAGTATCCCACAGGTTTTGATAACTTGTAGCTTTATCATTGTTATGTTGGAGGAATTTAACAGTTTCCTCCTTTATCTCTTCCTTGACTCAATTGTCATTCAGCATAAGGTTCTTTAGTTTCCATGCCTTTGTGTGGGGATGAAAATTTTTGTTGGAGTTGAGTTCCACCTTATTGCCTTATGGTCTGAGAAGATTAAAGGTATAATTTCAATTTGTATCCTAGGATATGATCTATTCTGGAGTATGTTCCGTGGCTGACAAGAAGAACATATATTCCTTAGCTTTGGGATGGTGTGTTCTATACAGAACACATCATGTTTAAGTCCCTGTATCATTGTTTCATTTCTGCCAAAGGAGTGTCTTTCTTAGTTTTAGTTGCTTTAAATCCACTTGTATCTGAAAATAAGATTGCAACCACTCCTTTCTTCTGATTTCCATTTGCCTAAAATACTGTTTTTCATCTCTTTATGCTGAGTGTAGATCTGTCTGTCAAGGTTAGGTGTGTTTTCCTGGAGACAGCATATGGATGACTTGTGCTTTTTTATCTGATCAGCCAGCATGTGCCTGTTCAGTTGGTTATTCAACCCATTAACATTTACCTAGTCTGTAATCTTGCTCTGCCCCTCAATATTGCTTATCTTGAGGCCAATGCTTGTTAAGCCCCAGAGCAGTGTTTTTCAAACTTTTTTTTAATCTCACAGCACACTTGAACCTATAGTTAAACTTCCTTGGCATGCTTAAATTATGTTGATCAAAAAAAAAAAAAAAAGTAAAAAATATATGTATATTTATGATGCTTTGAACTACTTTAGAAAACAACTTAATTAATGATCTTCAAAATATTTTGCAGCACACCTAAGATTGTATCATGACATACCAGTGTGCCATGGCACACAGGTTGAAAATCACTGCCCCTAGAGAAAAAGGAAAATTTTGTGGCAGTTAAAATAGTTTATTCTTTAAGCATAGGGGAGCGTAAATTAACTCATATCTGGCATAGTCTCAGGTCTTATTTATGATTTGGTTATCTTGTTGCCACAGAGTCCATTCTGTTAGTCTTACTATTGTCATTTTAATACATTTTAACCATTCTTAAATGTATAGTTGAAGTGGTGGGAGGTATTCACATTGTAGAACTCTAGAACTTTTCATCCTGCTGGATCTACTACACCCATTAAACACTAATTTCTCCTCCCTCCAGCCCCCAACCCTTGGCAAACACAAGTCATTTTTAATTCATTCAGTTTTTTAAAGCCTGTCTTCTCTATCCTGCTAGCTCTGATTCCCAGCCCCTGTTGTCTTTCGTATGCAAATTTCTGTCCTGGGCTTGTTCTGTAGAGTTAAGAGCAAGACTGTTTTATCATTCCTGTGCGTGTGTAGTTATTTATATATTGGTTTCATATTTAAGGGCTCAACTACAACTTAAAATTTACCTTAGAATTAAAAACATTATAATCTAAAAATTTGTATCCTCATATTAATTTGCAATAAAAAAAAATAAAAATAAATAAATTTTAAAAAGAGCAAGACTTGTGGACCCAGGTGGACCTGGGGACCCTGGTGAATTTGAGTTGAAATTTGACAGCTCAGCACCTGTGGCTCAAGTGGCTAAGGCGCCAGCCACATACACCTAAAGTGGCGGGTTCGAATCCAGCCCAGGTCTGCCAAAACAACAATGACAGCTGCTACCAAAAATAGCTGGGCACTGTGGAGGGCACCTGTGGTCCCAGCTACTTGGGAGGCTGAGGCAGGAGACTCACTTGAGCCCAGGAGTTGGAGGTTGCTGTGAGCTGTGATGCCATAGCATCACATATCCCACCCAGTGGGATAGCTTGAGGCTCTGTCTCAAAAAAAAAAAAAAGAAATCTTACAGCTCTATATACTCTCTCAACCTGTTTCCATATCTGTAAAATGGAGATAATAAATAGTGCCTACTTCACAAAGATTGCCGTGAGGATTAAATGTGCATCTTACATTCAGTCAAGCCACTAGGCACAAAATAAGCACTAATTATAAGATGCATGGAGGAAGAAAGTTAAGACAGGGTTCAGTTGCTAAAGGAGTGCTTACAAATTTATAGTTTGTCTCAGAAAAAGGACACACTATAGCAGGGATCAACCAAACTGCTTGTTTTGATATAGTCCAAGAGTTAAGAATGGGTTTTACATTTCTTAATGTAAAACTCAAACAGGACATTTTAGCCATTCAACAAGAACAGTTGCTTAAAGGATGGAGGACATTGCCTTTCGGCTTGCAAAGCCCAAGATGCTTCCTATCTGGGTTATACAGAAGTTTGCCTACTTCTGTTACAAATAAATTGCATTAAAGAGAGTGTATGGGTCACAGCTAATGGTAGCCTCACACAAGGACACAGGGCAGTAAGGGACAAGCCTGACTGTCCTCCCTCTGTGAGTTCTAGACTCCACACACTTTTCTCAGGACAGAATGTGGAACTTCTCCGAACCAGAGAGCACAAAATGAGTCCCAGCAGGATTTCTTATAGGCACCGGAACATGGAGGCACATTCTTGTGACATTCCCAATCCCAAAGACAGAGGGTGGCAAGATGCTCCCTGGGAGCGGGTACGAATCATCAATCTCATTATTATCAATAAGCAATGTGACAGCTGGCAGAAACTAAATGCCTCAAACCCATGGACAAAAAGCAATACTAATCATCAGAATTTTTCTTGCTGGCCCAGGGCTCTGTGACACAGCTTTATTAAAACAGCTCAGGACCATTCTGGGCCTACCAGCACTGACCCTCATGACATACCACAAAACAAATGTATAATGCAACAATGATAAAGTAATAGCCCACTTTATCACCACTCAGGTTAGGAAACTGAACATTTCCAATCCCCACATTTGTGTATATTTTTATACCAGAACGCCCTGACTTTTGCTACAGTCACTGCTTGCTTGCTTTAATGTATGTTTACCACCCAACTGTGCACTGTTATGTGTGTAGTTCAGTAGGGTCTGTTTATAAACATAGACTTTATGTAAGTATAACAAAATATTTTCTTTTGCTCAAGATTGTATTTTAAAGATCCACCAGTATAATCACTACATAGAGTTCCACTGTAAAAAGAGAGCTCAATGTATTTATCCACTTTATTATTTGTTAAACACTGGAGTAATTTTATTTGGGGGCTGTTGTGAACAATTCTGCAATGGACGTTTGGCCTATGTACAGAACACACATATCTGCACTAGCTGGGAAGTATTTAATCTCCAACTTTACTAAGTAATGTGAAACTTTTCTCCAGGATGGCTATACTCGTTTCTATTCCTCCAGGGAATGAGTATTCTTGTTAATTTGTAGCAGTTCTTTCTATATTCTGGATATTAATCAGTTTTGCAAGATGAAAAAGCTCTAGAGATCTATTGCCCAAAAATGTGAATACACTTAATGCCACTGAACTATACAATTAAAAATGGTTAAGAAGGTAAATTTAATATATATTTTTTACCACAATAAAGAAAATAAGACAAAATGATTCATGTTCATTTTTTGCAGGTCAGGGGCCATTTTTCATGGGCCAACTTTCCACATTTCTGCCTCACCAGGGCTTTGCAACAAGGTGTATGTCTGGCCCATTTGTGCTGCCACATGCCACTCTGCTCTGTTGTCATGTGCAGCATTGCTCCTTGCTGGGTTTGTGCTTCTCATCTGAAGATATGTTCTCCCACTAAAGGGGAGTCTTCTGCTGAACAGCAGTCCTTAATTTTAATGTAGTCTAATTTATCATTTTTTCCTTTATGGCATTTTTTGGGTTTTTTTTTTTTTTTGAGACAAAGTCTCACCATGTCACCTCAGTAGAGTGCCATAGGGTCACAGCTCACAGCAACCTCCAGCTCTTGGGTTTAGGTGATCTCTTGCCTGGGCCTCCTGAGTAGCTGAGACTATAGGCGCCCACCACAACTATTTTTTTATTATGGCATATTTTTTTTTAAAGACCCATTCCCTGCCCCAAAGTTAGGAATGGATTTTCTTGTATTTCCACTAAAAGCTATACAATTTTGCCACTTATATTTAAGTCTATAATCCACCTGGGTTGATTTTAGTATATTTCAAAATGTATGTGTCAAATTTTATTTGCTTCTTCATGTGGCTACCCAATTATCTGCCACCATATGCTACATTCTCCCCATCAGCTCATCACTGAGCACAGTATATACCTGGTAAATGAGAAGAAACCATATGAGTTTAATTTTTCTTTGCTCCACCAGCCCCACTGTCAGGGAATTGCAAGATAAGGTCCTTGGCCCTAGGCATTGCATATAAAACCCTTCCAGATCTGGCTCCTGCCACATTTCCAGCCACAAATCTGACCATCCGATTCCCCCAGTGGCACAAAGCCCCTCACCATTCTCAGACGCGCACACCCTCTCTTATCGCCACATCACCACAATGATGGACATGCCTTGGCCTTGATGTATTTACCTGTCTATTCACTTTTAAGACCCTACTCAAATACTCCTCCTCTAGGCTACCAAGAGCCCAGACCCAGGCATTTCTACTCTGCTCAGAGTTCCCCCACACCCCTAAGTCCTTCATTTAGCACTGATCACACTCTTCTGTAATTATTCATCTGCATCTCTGGGTTTCCCACTGCATAGTCCCTCAGGGGAAGGGAATTTGTCTTCCTGAGAATTACTCTCCTGGTACCTTACAGGGCTTTGCAGCAAGGTATCTGTCTGTCTACTTACAGCAAAATAATATGGATTAAAATCAACAATAGCTAAGACACAAAGGGCAAAGTATAGGAGAGACCAGGCATGGGGCTTCCACTTAGTCTGCTCTCAGTGGAGTCAGCAGACAGAGCTTACCTCTCTCTGCAAGGTGTGTGGCTGACCTGTCTCCTGCCACATTTCCAGCCTCAAATATGACCATTGGGAAATTTACTCTGTAAAACAGGTACATATATAAAAGGAAATAGAACAGGATACACTATATTCTAAACAAAAGAAATAAGATTCAGTCTGGAGAGAGTCCCTGAGTCTTTGGCCTGTTAGAGGAATGGGAAGATATACATCAGTGGGTATCTCCATCCTTACCAGTGAACTATTAGAACCTCAAGGCCAGTGTGGATCACACCATCATCTCCATATAAACATTGAAAATTTTCCCACAGCTTTGCATAGTGAAACATCCAGGGGATCTTTTATGATAGAAGTTGGGTTTCTCTGATCTCTTCTCCAGACTGAATCACTCCCAGGAAATGGGATCATTTCCTGTAGAGCTTATACAATAAAGGACAAACCTTAATCAAAGAAAGTTTTGGCCACCCCTTGCCTCCAGTTCCTGAAAGGTAACCTTTAAGACCTTGGGAGATCTTGTCTTTTAAAAATGTCTTTGTATATTTGGACCCTTCAGAAATGCCAGATAGTCTATGCTAACAGTGAAAGAGATAGTGGGGACCTTAGATCATACAACATAAACCTGACCTCTGGAGAGGATAGAGATGGTTGGCCACATCTATGTGACTGATCCTCCAGAAAGAACTCCAGACACCAAGACACAGGTTAGCTTTTCTAGTTGACATTAGTCCATGGACACTGCCAACACCCTTGCAGGGAGAGGTAAGCTCTGTCTGCTGACTCCACTGAGAGCAGACAAGTGGAAGCCCCTTGCCTGGTCTCTCCTATACTTTGCCCTTTGTGCCTTAGCCTATTGTTGATTTTAATCCATATTATTTTGCTGTAAAAAACCATAACCATGAGTAAATTGGCTTTCCTCAGTTCTGTGAGTTTTTCTAGTGAATCATTGGACCTGATGATGGTCTTGGAGACCTCCAAAATTTGCAGAGCTCCTGTTCAATACGTTTCTTTTCTCTATCTAAGGTTATCATGGGTCAAATAGATACAATCTTCAATAGCCTTGATAATACCAGGAACCAAATGGTCAACCACATTGCATAAAGGGGCTGAATGGTCCCTGGAGACAGGTGATTGTACTAATTACCAGGAAAGCAATGACTAGTGCAGGCGAGGGTGGACAAGGGAAAGAGTAAGGTTTACCATGGCAGTAAAGCTGTTTGGAACCTGGTGATCTATGAGATCAGACAAAAGTTTGTGAACTCATCCTAGAAAAAAGTGCTACATCCCTCATTGCTGTGCTGAATATCACTACAATTACCTCTGAAGTACTCCTTTTGGGAAGCTTTGCACTAGGTCTTTGCCAGACCTAGTCTACCCTTCAAAGCAGTTTTGGAACTCTTTTTCTGGAATGGCCATCAGAGCTATTGTTACACAGGTCAAAAAATTAAGTTTATAAACTCAGCCTAGGAAAAAGTGCTTTTAATTGTCCAACCTTGTATTCTCAGAAAACCAAAAGCAGAAGGTCAACAGCAGTTTGAACAGGTTAATCCCTGATGTTGATCCCTGGAGCCCTTCATGGCAGTCTTGGCATTGGTGAAGCACTGGGATGCTTGGAGAGGAGGTAAAACAGATTGATGCCCTTATAGCTGACTCTGGTCAGTGGAAATAAAGAATACATTATTTTGATAGGAACAATGGTATCCAGTACCCACAAAATAGAAGCTCCTCTGTCCTTTTGTCTAAAAACACTACTCCATAAGCAGGTGATCTGACCAAAATTCAAGCTAGTGGGTGGCAGGAAGGGTGGGTGGCTAGAAATACCAATAGCAATGCTGGTAGAAGTTCAGAATGAAATAGAGTGGAGGACACAGGGAACTAGGGAGAAGAGTTTTCTGCCAGCAGCTGAGTAGGGTAGAGATAGTTAACTTCTAAGCCAAAATAGTTGACTACCCAAAGGAACTTGTGCTATGCACAGCAGACAAACCTTCTGGCAGCTTGGGGGATGCCAGCCGGCCACCACAGGCCAGATACTGCCAGTGCAGACCAGGCATCACATAGCTGGCATGATGACCCTCCCCCTGAACAGCCGGTGAGCTGTGCATTCTGGCATGGTGCTGAGGTTGCATTCAGCAGGTGGCAGCTCCAAGCAGGTACTGCTGTCAGCCAAGAGAAGGGCTAAAGTCTAGCTGGCTTACAGCCTGCCTAGAAACAAGTTCTATCCAGATCAATCCCACCAAGATGCTACTTTCATTCTGGCTCATAAGTGAAGAGCCAGAACCCATCAGCACACTGAGCCCATGGCCTACTCGGGATGGACCTTGCACTGTGGCCTTCGTGTTTACCTCTTCCTGAGCCGGCCTGCCAAGAGGTTTGAGTGAGCTTCATGTTTCCAGCTGCAGAACACAAAACCAGAAAGGAAGGAGACTCCTTCTTCCTGTAAAATCCAGAAAAATCTAAGCCCTGGTCCTAGGGGAGGTATTAGAGAATGAAGGTCCTTTCAAGCAGCTGCTTTGGATACAAAGCAAATGATTTTACAAGCGGAGAAACTGAAGCCCAGAAAACTTATATCTCTTCTAGGTAAGTGGCATAGCCAGTCTCCTTAACCCCACAAGCTGCATCTGACTTCATCAAGGTCCCAGTGAGCTCTGGGAGGGAGGAGGGGTGTGCCCTGGGATAAGAAGTGCAGCTCTCACAGTTGGAAGTCAAGATTCTGGACTGACAGATCACACCCCGCAGGGAGCCCTTTACATCAGTAAAGGGATCAGTAACGGAACTGTTCCTCAGTCCTCATGGGTCAGCCGGTGGCTCTGGTAAAGCAGAGCCAGGCGAGAGCGGCCACAGCATCGCGCATCTTCTCTTGACCTTTTTCTGATGAGGTGCCAAACCTGGCCGCCCAGCCTAGGCATCCTTGGGCAGGGGAACAAATCTCCACGACATTCAGCACCAAAGTTACCCAAAGACGCTAATGCTGCACAAAGGCCCCAGGAAAGAAAACTTGGGAGTATCCCACAGTTCACCTGCTGTCTCCTTATTGCTCCAAGGACCTTGTAACCTTCATCCTGTTCTGTGAACTTTGCATCTCCGCGCTGAAGTGAGCAGAAAGCAAGGCTAAAAGACGTTCACCTTAGTGCTGTCTGTTGTGCGGTTTTCTCCTTTTGTTTCATGAGGTGCACTTTGCCTTGGCTCAGCCCTATTTGTTGTCAAAGTTTCAGCCTCGCGGTGAAACCCACCAACAGCTAGGAAATGCTACCACCTCGTGGTAGGAATTGCCTTGCAATTAATATTCCTGGGAATCTTATACCAGTCGCACTAACTAAAAGACTTTGTTATCTCCTTGCACAAAGTTGAAAGAGAATCAATTTTTAGATGCTTCCACTGCCATTCCTAAAAACTGCCTGAAAACAAATAATCACGTAAATACTCCTTCCCACTTTGCCTTTCACAATGGCCTTTTAAACAAAGCAGAGAGGCAGTCCTCATTCCTCCAGAATCTCATGCATTGCCCTGAGCTGTTACAAGCCACAGGGTGCCAAACAAAGGGACAATTTGAAATCCTGTCTATAGGGAGAACTCTTTCACTGATGAATCAAAGCACCATAGGCTTGTCTAGGGCTTGTCTCTGTCTGCAAGTCTTGGAGATATTTCTGTGGGGATAAAGCAAGGCATGAGGACATAGTGTGCTGGCCACATTGGGATGGTCTGAATTTGAACATCACCTATCACATACCCAAATATTCCCAAACTAAGGGAGCATCCCCTGAAAACAGACAATGAGCCCCAGATAATGTGTCTTCCTTCAATATTTAGAAATGATTCTTTGCATATATGTTTATACCAAGGACCTAAATAACTTAGTGATGCTAATTCTTCTTTTTTTTTTTTTTTGACACAGAGTCTCACTATGTCACCCTTGGTAGAGTGCTATGAAAGCACAGCTCACAGCAACCTCAAACTCTTGGGCTCAAGTAATTCCCTTGCCTCAGCCTCCCAAATAGCTGGAACTACAGGTGCCAGCCACAAGGCCCGGCTATTTTTTGTTGCAGTTGTCATTGCTGGTTAGCTGGCACAGGCCGGGTACAAACCCACCAGCTTTGGTGTATGTGGCTGGTGCCATAACCACTGTGCTGTGCTATGGGCACAAAGCCAATGATGCTAATTCTTTTAAGCATGATTAGAATGTTTCCTAAGCTACCAGATTTCTCCAATATACACTGACTCATTTCCGCAGATAAAAACCTTTTGCAATCTTTCAGATTTGGCATGCTTCTTTCAATAAGGTAATTAAAGCTTATTTTAGCACATCATATAATGAAATATTTATTCTAATCAGAGTCTGCCATCATTTTATTTTATTTCTTAAAATGTTTAAATTTTTCTATCTCATTTTAACCAAAAGCAAAACATGATAGTTGTCAGACTGATTCCTTTTTATATTTTCATTAGATACATAGGAAAAGTTGACTATGATATCCAATGTAATTAATCATTTCTGATTTTTACACATTATTCTTATTTCAAAAAGCTAGTCACCAGTGTTATACAAATACACAGACATTTTCCAAATTCGACGCTTCATGTACTTCTTAAGTAACAACACTTCAGCTGCACATTACATTGCATTATTACAAAAGAGCAATAATTATATTAGATATACATCACTTAATTATTGATTGCTTTTAGTAATAATATCTTATGTGTTATTTAAGTTATTTGCATTGTTTTTAAAATAACATTCTGAAACATATATTTAAAAATAAATTAATTCTTTCAAATTTTATTCAATAAAGTAAATCTGATGCGACTGACTGATTTGCCAATAAGAACTCTGGCTTTGGTAATTGTATTATATGGCAGCCATTTCTTATCAACTGCGTAAGCTAAATCTGCAGCTCCAAGGTTTCAACCAAAATAAAATAAAAATATTTATAAATCAGGTAAAACAATGAAGCCACCTTATAAAATAATAGTTTGTGGAAAAAGGTATACTGAAAATAAAATTTCAATTTTCCCAACCCTTATTGATTAAATATAGTATCTGTAAGTTAAGGAGTAGCAGGTATAATTAACAGTCACTTCATACACTTAGTACACAGTGCTAAAGTGTTTTTGGTTATACCTTTCATGAAGGTAAGTAATTTCCATAAATTTAAATAAGGAGTAACTTTTATGAATGAGTAACACTATTTGCAAATAAGGTGGTTTATAATTATTTGATCTCAATAACATTGCAAAAAGATCTAATTAAGTCAACACTCATTATTAATTTTAAAAATTTTGATGAAGGGCTCAACTGAACTTGAACTTTACCTTAGAATCGAAAACAATGTAACCTAAAACTTTGTACCCTCGTATTAATTTGAAATTTAAAAAATTTTTAAAATTGAGAAGCATCAAAGAGTAAAAAAAGATAATAGATGTCACTTTTGACATATCACTCAGAAGAAATTTGAAGAACTGAGTGGTAATTCTGTAACATAATTTCTATTCTAACCTACATATTTCTGAGAACAAAATTTCTCAATATTTGTATCTTTAACAATGAAAAACAGAAGTAATTAGATGCTAAATCATGTCACATTTTAGCAACAAGTAAAATTCATCAATAAAATGCGGAACAATGTTTTAAAAACCGTTCATTTCATTAAAAGCTGTATCTTCAACAAGCTTTGGTTTTCTGTTGTGGTTACCTGCCTGCCCACATGTGAGCTCCCATGAATGAAGTTGTCCTACAATATGAAGTTGTCCCTTGGAAACAGCTGCACACCCAGACAGCTCATGCAGGTCATGTGGTCATATGACCATTTCTCACCCATGGAAAGAGAGCAGCCACTGCATGTAACCTCCAGGCCCAGGCTTTCAAAAAGTGGGGTTGGGAGCTTGCTATATTTTCTTTTCCCTTCCCCCACTGGATTCTATAAGATGATAAGGCCCTTGATAAGGTAAAGTAGCCCTAGTTTCTGAATCACTGGAGGGAGAGCCACACATCCCCCTAAGCAACTAGAACACCCCCCTAAGACTGGCAAAAGAGCAGCCCGTGAACTTTCAGTGTCCTCGGCCATTGAAATTGGGGGATTTGTTTAAATAGCCATTGTTACCTTAAATAACATAATGCTTAATAATCATTTCCCAATACTTCTAATACACGTATGTGACTTTTATCAAATATCTACTAGTAATAAATTATATTAACAACTCAATCCAGAGGAATTTTAACTTAAGAGCCTTATGGTTCATAGGAAAGTGGTTAAAAGTTTAATTTCCATTTCTATACATAATTTTTAAATAGACACATTTAATGAGGTGATCAACATAAAAATGTATCATAGCAGACTAAAATTATGTAAAGCTATAAAAGGGTTGGGGCAAAATGAATTCAAGGAAATAAAAGGATGATATGAAATCTTTTAAAGAAGAGTTTGTTCATACATAATTGTTAAAGATGATGGTTTGCCATAAAGTGCTACTAGAGTTTCCTCTGCAACTTTAAAATTTTTTGAGATTTTAAACATTGTTGTACTATAATAGGTATAAAACGTGGTTGTGAAAGCATGAATTAGTAAGGGTAGTTCTTTATCGGAAGTTAGAGATAGCTTTACAGTTATTCACTATGTGTGCATGTATCGATTACTCTCTAATCAGAGATGCCAGATGCCGTGTTAGAGACTTTGTAAAGGTACAAAGATAAGCTGCATCTACACTCCACTATATCTCTCTCTCTCTCCCTCTCTCAAACACACACACATACACACACACATACACGCACACATGCTCTACTTGGGGTTTGCTATTTTGAATCCCCAGGAAGGTACAATCCACCTTACCCTAGAAAATGGGCTCATGAGACCCCCCAAAAATAGCTAAACCCAAAATTGTAAAGAAAAGAGCTATGCCGTTCATGTGGACATTCTATTGTTTTTTATAATACTTGTAATCTTTCTCCCTAGAAAGAGAGGGAGAGGCAATGCCAACAGCCAATCTCGGGTCTCCTCACTTCATGAAGACCCATCCACCTCACTCATTGACTGCAGGAGAACTGAGCACCTCAACACCTTGGCCAAGTGACCTGAGGCTGTCTGAACAGGAATCATGGAGTTCTACAAAACTATAAAACTGACCGGAAGCTAGGCCAGCTAGTCGATGCCAAGAAGGAGGACAAACTGAGTATACATTAAAAACAATAAAAAAAACCACCACAATAAAAATGCTTAACAAAAGATACTTTGATGTTCTGGTTGGAATTATAATAACTCAGTATGTCACCAGTTCATGCTATTTCAGAGGCATTAATGAAAGACTTGGTCCAGGAACAAAGGACGGGTAGTTGTTTATCTCTCAGAGCTGGTCAGGTGATGATTGCCCCAGTGTGTTCTGTCCTGGGTGCCACACTTTGTAAGCAGCCTTGACAAACTGCCTCTCTCTTCACCACCTCCATACAAGGACATAAGTAGCTATGGGATTATGCAGGAGTGGTGGTGGTGGGGGGACTGGGGAGGGTTCTTATTGTAATTCTGGAGTATAAATTCTAAGTACAAAGTAAAGTCTTTTAACATTGCCTAATCCCCCAATGCATTATTTGCATAACGACCCATCATATCTCTGTCTGCAAATGGCCTCTTTCTCTACTATTATTTAAGTTACCCAAGACCCCCCAAAAGCTATGAAGTAGAGGATCTTGCTCTGCTATACTTTAACATGAGGAAAGCTTTTCTATTAAACAGGGGAAATGATTCTTGAGGTTGTGAGTTCCCTAATTTGAAAGTGTTAAGCAGAGGAGGTACAGCAGCAGAGTGAAGAGCTGGATTAGGCAAGCCCCACACACGCATGCTTCATTTCAACTAGGGTGGTTGCACTGCTGCCCTTGACCCAGGATATAGGGGTGAGAGAATCACAAGTCTGACCACCACCTGCCTTCTGTCTCTGAATGCTGCTGATATTACATAAAAGCATGCACCCTAGGGGTTCTGATCGCAGGGGGCTTTGGCCCCACAATCAACACAAAGGCCCTGGAATTAACCAAGAGAGAGACATGCAAATACAGGGAATTTCAGCAGCTATCTAGATGGAAGAAGACTGAGCAGAGGTAAGACACTGAGCCAGTCGGAGGCCTGGGGAATGTGGGACAAGCAGCCTCTCTCCTCCTCCCTGGTCAAGGCCCAATATCAGACAACCAGCAGACTGCATCTGGCATAACAAGGATTAAAAGACCAGAGGTATGTCAGTATAACTGCATTTACTGTGCTGCTAATATGGGCCCATTAGATAGGCCTTTTGATGCTTTGAGATGAGACACTTTTACAAGAATACACAGAACTCTGAAGGTCATAAAAAGCTGTGGGTGGGTCCAGCACTGTGGAGACAGGATTTTCACTTTAGAGATTGCTCTGGTGGTAAAGCTTAAGGGAAGAGAAAAGAGACTTCAGGGATCTGCGTGGCTGCCCCGCTCAGTGACCAGGTCAGGAAGTAAGAGGGCAGTGGAGAGAATGCTCTCTCTCTTCAGGGACAAAGTGCACGGTCTCTGCACCTCCTACATTGTGTTTCATGGGGCCCAGAATCCAGTAGGCAACTTGGAAAAGGAGATTAACCCCAACAAAGGGTTAATCTAATCTACCTGTTTTCCTTGGTCCATTTATGAATCAACCTAGATAAGAAGGCCCTCAGAATTAGCCACGTTTCATTCTGAAATACCTCTGAACTCCCAGATTCTTATTAAGCAGGTAAATTGGGCAGGCATATGGCAAAGAGAGGTGGGAAATAGGAGAGAATGTATTTGCATTTCATCAGTTTCTACTTTGGTAATTCAATTTTTCATGTGGGAATTTTTAACTGAATATATCCTAACCTTCAAGCAATTTCTAACTGCCCAACAGATCCTAAAAGGTCATCTTGCTTCAGGCAAAAAGGGTCTCAAACCAACACTACAGCCCATGAAACCAAAGTAACAGCAGCTCAGAGAAGCTGCCTCCTCTTGCTTTGTACAGGGAGTTCCTCCTGGCACCAGTACTTAATCTTCTGTTCATTTGCAGCAATGAAGGGGACAAATGATTAACTATTATTTGGCGGGATGGGAAATTCATTGGAAGATAGGTTCGCTCACATTAAACTGTATTTATAACCTTTTGCAGTTGAAGACAATTGAACAGCCAAAAGGAAAACCAAGAAAATACCCCAAGAGGGCAACCAAAAAGATTTAAGATGCCTTGATGGAAGTTTCCTGACAAAGCTCCCAGACTATTGGTATAATCTCATTGAAAATGCAGCCTTTTCCATCCTTTCTCTACAGAAAGAAAGTTTCTGTGAGTAAATGAGAAAACAGTCTATGACTGGTCTTATCTGCATGATTAGTGGTGTTTGCAAAACACTGATTCATTGCATAGCAAGGGAGTATCTAGTACAAACGTGTTTGCAGGTATAAAAATAAAAGAGAATCTGGTAAAATCAGACATGCAAGAGCTCCATTCTCTTCCATCTCTACTCAGAACTGGGCCCTTAAGAAATCCATCTACATAAACCCAGAAAGGGCTGATCAGACTAACAAAGAGAAAGCTCATTTTTCAGAGACAACCTGAAATTTGACTTGAAAAGCCTAGAACACATTATGGGTGTAGTAGAGGCACAGATGAGAAGGGGCAATTCTGAAGGGTTCTATTCAACTTCAATTACCCAGCTGGAAAACTGAACTGGCAGAGTCAGGTTGGGGAGGACGGGAAGGGGTAGATGTCCTAGAAGCATGGAAGATTACAAGAAAGCGCGCAGAGAAGGTAAGGGCCTTCAGAGCAGTGAGCCAATGTGCCTGTACTCCAGCTCTCCACCAAGATCATCCCACACCACAAACACTCCATCCTGACCAAGACCTCCACCCCTGCTAGCCTCCCCCATGTCCCCTGGGTCAATAAGCCCTCTGCTTACTTCACAACCTCCCTACTCCATGCTGGGGTCCACAGTGCTGCATCTCCATGACTTTCCACTGTCACCCCAAGAGTGGCCAGTCCCTGACCCTCACCAAAAGAAGCCATTTCATATGGATTTCATTACTATAGCCGTGCCTCTAAAGATTCAGATATAAAAGGCATTTGTAAACATCATGTCATCTTCTGAACCTACTTGGGGAGTGCAGCTTTAAAACATGCAACCTAAGTAATCTTTCTAAGTTTACACATTTTTTGTGTGTTTGCTTCTTCTGAAATAGGGTCTGCTTGGCAGAGTATTGGTAAATTTAAGGATACATTCTGGAATATTTTAGAGTTAAGAACTTAAGGCAGTCCCAAGACAAGAAGATGATCATTCTTTCAGTGTGATCATTGTCAAACTGTAAACAGTTCATCTGCCTCCTGCCTGGAGAGGTTGGCTGGGAGAACTTTACAGGTGCCTTTTCACACACCCTGTGCTGAGCTCAGAGCGGTGCAGGCCTGTGTGTGTAAGCAGGCAACACCAAAGGAGAAATGCCAGGTGTGTGTCCATGCCCAGCACAGCAACACATGCAGAAGATATTGGTAAGAAAGGCTGTTTCACCCACAGACACGCAAGACGCCTAGGAACCACATCAACACTCCTCCCTCCATGAACTCACAGGTTCAAGCAGATGTCCTCAGGTTCCGCAGCCGCAGTGGGAGAGATGCTGCACTGACAGTGAAATTCTGTCACTCAGGAGGTCATGAAGTTAGACACAGGCATTGACATTAAATCACAGGACTGGTTATAAAGAGACATCACCAATCCATGGCCGTTTATGAAAGCACTCCAGGTATTTCAGCATATTAGACAGGGTGGAGTAGCAAAAGGGAAGGTTGAGCTTATACTCATATGACTGGGGAACAAAAGGAAAAATGTTTCCCTGAACCCAATGCTGAGGCTGATGGAGCCCTTGCCTCTGCCTGCACTCATCTGCAGGATGCCAGAAGTCTGCTCTCCCAGGCAGCTGCAGCAGCCCTGGAGCCTATATAGTCACCAGGTACTACTCCTGCTGGAGCCAGAGTCCAAATCCCAGTTGCTACAGCTGCTGCTCTTGCAAACAGCCCTGCTCGAGCAGAACCCAGGAGCCAGGCAGCTGCTATTGCCAGGTAACTGGAGGTGACTTCAGATGCAGGAGCAGGGAAAAGGCATCTCCCTTCCTTCAGAGAAATGGCAAAGCAGCCCCTAACAACCAGGAGCTGGCCTGACACAGATGGCCTTGGTATTCTGTCGGACATTAACCACGTCATAGAACATCAACATCAGACAAGGCCACACAAGACAAAAAGAAGACCACCCTGTAATCATGTGCATGGTTCAACCCTTAACATAACCACACTCCCAATTCTAGCTAATACGACTGACTCCTCCTTCTTTATCTATTACAGTTTTGGCCTTACCCAGTCTTCCTGTCTCTAGGTTAGAGTTATGAAGATAACCATAAAATTACACCAATTCCTGGCAATATCTAACAACTCTTCCTTAAACTCTCCAAGGTCCAAATCCTATAGTTGGTTCTCACTGAGGCCCCACAGTTCCAGGGAAGGTGAAAGCTCTCTCATTGCAACAAGCAACAAGCCCCACCTGTTCAGCTCAAGTGCTCTTGCAGGTCTTTGACTGGACAGCACTGATGCTTCCAACATCCAGTCTGCTGCCAGTGAGAGATAGCAGACTCTGAGCATCAGTTAGGAAAGATGATAAAAAAGAAACACACTCAAAGACTCCTATGGTCATGTATATGTGTTGTGGTCCAGACAATTGAACAAGCACTGGTGACTTGAACAATTGAACAATTTGTTGATGTGTTACCACCACACCACAAAAATGGGGGTGGGCACATAGGTGATTTATGTAATGCCTACTTTAAATTGCCTGTATCTGCCCTCCCAGTCTCTCCTCTCTGGTCTCGTCCATTTTCCTCATTTTTATCTCTCTATCCTGTATACCTGAGTACCAGAATAATTTTCACTTCACTAATTCAATTTATTATAGCATCCAGTGAACTGCTGACTGGCTTGGTTTTAGTTCTTACATGATATTGGACTTTTTCAGGTACCAGGTGAGAGGAATTTCATTATAGGTGCCTCTAGGTCTCAACCTAAATCCTTTACCTGGAAAGAAGAATGTGAAGCTCTGGATCACAATTCTAAGGACCCATTCAGGACCCAGCAGCTGGGTCAGGTGAAATGGAGGTTGGACGACACAGTCAGTTTTGCTTGAACTATGTGGACTGGAGGGTTCCCAAGGCAAGCTAGAGGTGCCACAATTAATGTCAGGGAAGGGACCTAAGCAGGCAAAACAACAATGTCTGCCACAGCGCTGTTAGTTGCTGTTGTCATCTTCACACTCTTAGTGGCAGAACCTAAGTGTTTCCTGGGTTCTTTCTCAATGCCATAACCCTTGCCAGAGAAAATCCTTTCCATACTACTTTCCTGCTAATCCTTGTCAGTGACATCAGCACTGAGCCAGGTCATGGTCATTAACAGTTTCCAAAACCTGCTCAAGCAACCCTTGCCTCTCTAATGTATAAGTAAAAGTGAGGTCTGGCTCTATATTTTTTTACTTTGGGGCATTTAATATTTGGGCTTATAATTCAGAATAAGGAAAAAAATTCCAGAACTCTAGTATGACCCTGGAAACTTGAGGACCAATGAGGACTTTCATTCCCATACATATGGCAACCTTAAGATTCCCTCCCAGATATCCAGGCCAGGCAACAGAAGCCAGGAGGCTGTACTAAATGATCTGCCCAGGAACTCAACAACCTGGAAAATTTTTTGTGCACTTACCAAACAAATATAGAAACAAAAACCATAATAACATTTGTTTGCTATCAAATATCATTAAGATTCATGAAGATGCTCCCTATTTCTTCCTCTAGGACCAGAGCATGGATCCTGTGAACTAAAAGATGCAAACCACTCGGCAGAGGGAGCTCTGAATGTTGAGGGTGCCTGGGCCTCCTTCATAATAAGTTAAACCAACTTATAGAGGGTTGCTCCTGTGAAGAGGTGAATGAGGCCAAACACCACCCTGTCACTCAGAATGGGTATAAGGAACTGGTTTGGCCAGCCATGCCTGTAATCCTAGCACTCTGAGGAGTGCTAGGAGGGTGGATTGCCCTGAACTCAGAGGTTCGAGACCACCCTGAGCCAGAGTGAAACCCCATCCCTACAAAGAAAAAAAAAAAAAGCCGGGCATTGTGGTGGACACCTGTAGTCCAGGCTACTTGGGAGGCTAAGGCAAGAGAATTGCTTAAGCCCAAGAGTTGGAGGTTGCTGTCAGCTAGGATACCACAGCACCCTACTGAGGGTCACATAGTAATACTCTGTCTCAATAAAAAAAAATTTTAAACGTAAAAAGTAACTTATTTGATTGGGGAGACACAAAGTCAAAGAGGCAGCCTAGTAAGGCACCAGCCTCCTTTCCTTTCTCATGGAGAGGAACCAGCATCCTGTCCTTTCTCATGGAGAGGCACCAGCCTCCTGTCCTTTCCTAATGTGAGGCACCAGCCTCCTATCCTTTCTCATTGTGAGGCACCAGCCTCCTATCCTTTCTCATGATGAGGCACCAGCATCCTGTCCTTTCTCAATGTGAGGCACCAGCATCCTGTCCTTTCTCAATGTGAGGCACCAGCCTCCTGTCCTTTCTCATGGTGAGGCACCAGCCTCCTGTCCTTTCTCATGGTGAGGCACCAGCATCCTGTCCTTTCTCATGGTGAAGCACCAGCATCCTGTCTTTTCTCATGGTGAGGCACTAGCCTCCTGTCCTTTCTCATGGTGAGGCACCAGCATCCTGTCCTTTCTCAATGTGAGGCACCAGCATCCTGTCCTTTCTCTTGGTAAGGTGCCAGAATTCTATTCTTTCTTGTCCATCAAGAAGTGCAAAGGGGCAAGGGCACATTTGGGTGAATTATCACTGTCCCCCTGGGGAAAGCTCTCCCCAACTCTTGGGCTCTTCCTACTGTCAGCGTGAGAAGAGCCTAGACTGGCATGTAGACAGTGAAGCCAGGACTCGGTGGCCATGCAGTCTGACCTTGGACACCAGATGCTAGTGATACCAGAGTTTTAGGTTCTTGGTCTCGATGATTCGAAGAATGAATAGATGGACCACAGGATCAGGGGTAAGACAAGGTTTGTTCATAGAAACAAAAATTACAACAACTACAAAAACCAAACCTCCTGGGCAGAGAGAACCCAGGAGGGGAACAAGCTGTCCTGTTCCCTCTTCATGTTTGTCCTCGGGCTCTCTGCTCAGGGGTTTATATAGTTGCAGGGGGTTGATTTGCCAGAACTCAATGTTGACTTTTAGAGCATGGGTCTTCATCAATTACAGCCAGTTGTCCAATCAGCAGCAAGGTGCTGCAACTCTCAGGTCCTGGAAACTCGCACGAGGAAATAGCAAGGTGCCATCCATGAAATTGACCAGCCATAAGTGCACAGGGAGGAGACAGCAAGGTGCCAGTGTCTCCTCACAGGTGTCTGGCTCTTCCAGCAAGCTGGTTCCTCCATCCGCAGCAGCATCAACACCTCCAGGGCTAAGGCGGCAGGTCATGGTACCACCTTGTCCTGCATCACTAGGACTCCACAACATTATGAGGAGTGGGATTCCAGTTGCCAGTTATTATAGCGCACATTATTTCCATGGGAAACTGTGAGCACATTAAGCTGAAAGGTAACATTAAGTCCCAGAGAGTTTACTTCCAGGCAAACTTAGTAGGGCTCACTTGGAAGTGATCAAGAAATGTGGCAACAACTCAGGAGATAAAAATCAATGCTCACAAATCAGTAACCTTCATATATGCCAACAATAGTCAAGCTGATAATCATATTGAAGATATAATTCCTTCACAGTAGTATCAAAGAAAATAAAATACCTTGGAATATACACAACAAAAGACGTGAAGTATCTCTGCAGAGAGAACTGTGAAACCCAGAGAAAGGAAATAGGAGAGAATATTAACAGATGGAAGAACATACCATGCTCATGGCTGGCAAGAATCAACATTGTTAAAATACCTATACTACCTAAAGCAATCTACAGATTTAATGCAATCCCCATTAAAATATCAACATAATTTGAAGATCTTGAAAAAATTGTTCTACATTTCATATGGAACCAGACAAAAACCTTGAATAGGTTTCAATTCAAACCTCCAATTCTATGAAATAAGAACAAATCTGGAAGCATCATATTACCAGACTTCAGATTATACTGCAAGTCTATAGTAATCAAAACAGTATGGCACTGGCACACAAATAGGGACATAGATCTATGGAGTGGAATAGAGAACTTAGGGATGAAACCAACCTCATATCACCATGTGATCTTTGATAAAATAAACAATGAATACACAGGGAAAAGAATTTTTACTCCACTGGCAATTGCCACAACAACAAAAATAAATAAATGGAATCTGATCAAGTTAAAAAGTTTCTGCACAGCTAAGGACACAATCAACAAAGCAATGAGACAATCTTCATAATGGGAGAAGATGTTTGCATGTTATGAATCTGACAATAGGGGAATAACAAGAATCTACAAAGAACTCAAGCAAATCAAGAAGAAAAGAGCAAACAACCACATTAATAAGCAAGAGACGTGAACAGAATCTTTTCTCATGAGGACAGATGAATGGCCAACAAACATAAAAAAAAAACACTCATCATCTGGCTTGACACCTATAGATCAGTGGTTAGGGCACCAGCCACATCCACCAGGGCTGGTGGGTTCAAACCTGGCCCAGGCCTGCTAAAACAAGAACGACAACTACAAAAAAAAAAAATAGCTGGGCATTTTGATAGGTACCTATAGTCCTAGCTACTTGGGGGACTGAGGCAAAGGAATCATTAAGCCCAAGAGTTTGAGGTTGCTGTGAGCTGTGACACCATGGCACTCTACCAAGGGCAACATAGCGAGACTCTGTCTCAAAAAACAAAAAAATACTCAGCATCCTTAATCATTAGAAAAATGCAAATCAAAACTACTTTGAGACATCACCTAATCCAGTGAGAATAGCTCACAACAAAAAGTTCCAAAGCTGCAGTTGCTGGTGTGGGTATGGAGAGACAGGGAATTCTAATGCATTATTGGTGGAACTGCCAACTAGTACAGCCTTTTTGGAAGAATATGGAAAACTCTTGAAAGAACTAAAAGCAGACATTCTATTTGATCCTACAATCTCATTACCAGGTATCTATCCAAAAGAAAGAACTCATTTTACCATAAGGACATTTGCACTCTAATATTTATAGCAGCAAAATTCACAATCACAAAGATGTGGAAACAACGCAAATGTCTTTGGACCCCATGATGGCTTAATAAATTGTGGTATTTATATACCATCAAATACTATTCAACTATCTTTATAACTACTTGGATGGATTTGGAGGACATTCTTCTAAGTGAAGTAACACAAGAATGGGGAAAAAAAGCATCACATGTGCTCAGTACTACATTGAAACTAGGGGAGCAGAGGCAAGATGGCAGACTGCAGCCAGCTTTCTACAGAGGTTCCTGTCCAGAAGGAGACTTAAAGGACAGAAATTTAGCAAGGGAGCTGATGGTTTGGAGCTGAACCAAGAGAGAAGATTAAAAAATGCACTTCAACCTTGCTGAGGTGAGCTGCAACCCCAAAAATACAATCAAAAGGTACAAAATCCACCACCAAGATGGGAGTCCCCTCCCCCACAAGAAGGGCTCACAGTTTACTCCATACAAATAAGCAAGCAGAGTTCAAACATCCTCCCACTCTATCCCATGGGAGAGACCACCTAAAAACTGGACCTCCTACCCCTGCTAGTGTGCCACAGCACCCTCCTGCTAGGCATAAAACTGTAAAACTGTATAAAACTGTATATATTCCCTACCTGCAAATCTGAACTCCTAGGATTCCCCTCACTCTCACCCTGAGGTCTGGAGGTTTGTCACCCTTGGAGTCCAGATTCTTGGGCAAGTCCTTGATAGGAGTGGAGGGGGAAAGGGCTAGTGCTGGTCTGTGCTAATTCTGTGGCACAGGAGCAAGGAGAGGATGGTTAGCTCAGAGGAAGCCATACAGGAGTTGCGGTATCCTGAGCTGCAGGAAATGCTCACATCCCTTAGGCCATTACAGATAAGCATGCCCTGTCTCTCAAACAGAGGTTCCGGACAGCAGCTACTGGCAGAATGGACTTGGGAAGTTCTGTGAGTGAAGAGATCGTAACAGCACCTAGCCCTCAGGGGAATATACCTGAGACAAAGGCAGTGGGTGGGCAGAGGCTGGAATTGACACCTGGGTGCAAACTCTAATTGCTTGCTGCCCAGGGCTGAGTTTCTTATCAGCTCTAGCAGCATCTGACCTGCAGGGGAATTTAGCCGGACAGAAACAAATTATGTAGTGGCTATGTCCTGTTCTGCAGCAACATCAAACAGGTGCGGGGCTAGAACTGAGTGAACTGCCCCAGCCTATATTAAAAACACTCAAAGTCCCCCTGCCAGACTCAGAGCTCCTGGTGACTTAGGCACTTGTAAACCCCAGGAGCACTGGCTCACTAGAGTGAACTGGGTCACAGCCCTGTGGGATTAACAGTGACTGGGTGCAAGGTGGGAAAGGAAGCATCAAACTTCCCAGCCTAATTCATTTGCTGGGTGGGTTGTTTTGCCCTCACAGAGCACTGGAGCCAGGTATATCTGAGCTGCCAGCAAACCCCTCTTATCTAGCTGCCAGAAACATTTGAACTCTCCCACCTGAGACTGGTGCTGACTGGGACAACTGATTTGGACCCCTTGAACTGGGCAAATCACCCAAGGACTATCAAAGTGGCACCCTGGGTGTATGGTTGAGGGAAGGTTTGATTTTTCTTGCTCAAATGTTGTTTGTGGAGGGCAGGGGTGATTTAATTGCTGGTATTTCTCCATAGCTGAGACTTCAACCAAGAATAACTGATTCACTAGGGTAGGACAGAGACCAGCTGAAAATAAGACAGAGCCACTTAACCCCATCACACCAACCAGGTCCCCAATTTCTCAGGCCATAACACCATAAGGGTCCTTGACAAAGCTCAAGAGGAAAGGCCAAACAGAGTAAAATAATCATGGGATGGAATCAGCAGAAAAGCTCTGGTAATATGAATAATCAGAGTAGATCAACACCCCCAAGAAAGGATGTGGCAGATGAAAGTGAAGATCCCCTTTATAAACAAATAGCTAAGATGTCAGAAATCGAATTCAGAATTTGGATTGCAAATAAGATTAATAGAATAGAGGCAAAGATAGAATTAGAAATTCAAGGAGCATTCCAAAAGTTCACTCAATAATTCAACAAATTCAAAGAAAAAACAACCAAAGATTTTGAAACATTGAGGCAAGAGATTGCAGCCCTCAAGATCTGAAAAATACGGTAGAATTCCTTGGTTAACAGAATGCAGCAGGTAGAAGAAAGGATCTCAGATGTAGAAGACAAATCTGAACATGCCCAAGCATCGAAAGAGGAACAGAAATGGAAAGCAAAAACAGATCATTCTCTCAGAGAGCTCTGGGATAATTCAAAGAAAACTAATATTTGCCTTATAGGAATTCCTGAAGGTGGCAAAGTTGCTTCACAACAGAGAGGTGCTTCTGCATGAAATTATGGAAGAGAACTTTCCAGATATGCCAAGAGATCGTGAAATTCAGATAGCAGACAGTTTGAGAACCTCAGCACAACTCAACCCAAATAAGACATCCCCCAGACACATCATAATTAACTTCACTATAGTTAACATGAAAGAGAAAATCCTGAAAGCAGCAAGACATAAGAAAACCATAACCTACAAGGGGAAGAATATTTGAATGACTGCAGATCTCTCTGCTGAAACCTTTCAGCCAGAAGAGGGTGGTCATGGACATTTAACCTCGTAAAACAAAATAACTTTCAACCCAGGATTCTGTATCCAGCTAAACTGAGTTTCATTTATGATGGAGAAATTAAATACTTTATTGGCATTCATATGTTGAAGAAATTTGCCATAACTAAACCAGCTCTCCAGGAAATTCTCAGACTTATCCTCCATAATGACCAGTGCAATCCTCCAC
>CAUYQV010164093.1:0-22107 GCA_963574575.1 Galagoides demidoff
GCAGGAGACTCGCTTGAGCCCAGGAGTTGGAGGTTACTGTGAGCTGTGATGCCATGGTACTCTACCCAGGGGGAGAGCTTGAGGCTCCGTCTCAAAAAAAAAAAAAAGTGATCCCATCTCAGGGTGGGCAAGGGACTTGAAGAGAAATTTCTCTAAAGAAGATAGGCACATGGCCTACAGACATATGAAAAAATGCTCTCCATCCTTAATCATCAGAGAAATGCAAATTAAAACTACTTTGAGGTATCACCTAACCCCAGTAAGATTAGCCCACATCACAAAATCCCAAAACCAGAGATGTTGGTGTGGATGTGGAGAAAAGGGAACACTTCTACACTGCTGGGGGGAATGCAAATTAATTCGTTCCTTTTGGAAAGACATCTGGAGAACACTTAGAGAACTAAAAATAGACCTGCCATTTGATCCTGCAATATCCAGAAGACCAAAAATCACATTACAACAAAGATATTTGTATAAGAATGTTTCTTGCAGCCCAATTCGTAATTGCTGGGTCATGGAAGAAACCCAAGTGCCCATCGACCCACGAATGGATCAATAAACTGTGGTATATGTACACCGTGGAATATTATGCAGCCCTAAAAAAGATGGAGACTTTAGCTCCTTCATGTTTATATGAATGAAATTAGAAAATGTTTTTCTTAGCAAAGTATCTCAAGAATGGAAGAAAGAGTATCCAATGTACTTTTGGATACTAAAAAGTACATGTACATAGTGAAAGTACTATGAATTTTGAAACTAATTCATAGCTTTCATAGGAATGTTATAACCTAATTATAGTCTTAGAATATGGGAAGGGGGTGAGGGGAGTGGATGGGGGACGGAGGGTGATTGGTGGGCTCACCTCTATGGTTTATCTTACAAGGGTACAAGTGAATCTTTCTAAAGGCAGAGTATGAATGTCTTGACTCAATAACTAAGAAAATGACATGAAGGCCATGTTAACCAGTTTGATGAGAGTATTTCAAAATGTATATGAAAACAGCACACTGTACCTCATGATTGCATTAATGTACACAGCTATGCTATAAGAAATAATTAGGGATATTTGAATGGGAAAAAAATAATAATGTGTGCTCAGAAACAACACTTACTCTTCCAATGTGCAGCAGAGAGAAAAGAAAAGGTAGGACAGCCCTGGTCTAGACCGTGATTTTTTTGAGATATGACACCAAAACACAACAATAAAAGCAAAAATAAATAATTGAGACTACACAAAATGAAAAGACAACCTATGGAATGGGGGAAATATTTGTAAACCATACATCTGAGAAGGGGCTAATGTCCAAAATACATAAGGAGCAAAAACAATTCAATAGCAAGAAAACTACAGCTGGATTTTAAAATGTCCAAAGGACCTAAATAGGTATTTCTCCAAAGAAGACACATGAATGGGCAAAAAGTTTATGAAAAAACTGTTCAACATCACTGATCATCAGGATAATGTAAATCAGTTCACACTTTTTATAATGGCTACTATCAAAAAAACAAGAGGTAAATAAGTATTGGGGAAGATGGGGGGGGAAAGGAATCCTTGTACACTGTGGCTGAGAATGTAAACTAGTACAGCCATTATGGAAAACACTATGAAGAGTCCTCAGAAGTTAAAAATAGGACTACCAATCTGATCTAGCAATCCCACTTCTGGGTATATATCTGAAGGAAATGAAATCAGTATTTCAAAGAGATATCTCACTGCTACATCTTAAGTGTCTACCAATTGGATAAATGTGTATATATACATGCCACAATTTCTTTATATATATGTATAAAAATGGAATATTATTCAGCCATAAAATGAAGGCCACCCTGTCATTTGTGACAACATAGATAAAGCTTGAGAGTATTATGCTAAATAAAATAAGTCAGAAAAAGGCAAATACTATATGATATCACTTATAAATGAAATATTTAAAGGTCAGATTCATATTAATAGAACCAGAAAGCAGAATTGTGACTTCCAGGGGCTTGAAGGGAGGGAAAATCAGGAGCTAAGGATCACAGGGTTCAAACAGTCAATGAGGAAATGAATAAGTTCTGAAGAGCTAATGTGCAGCCTGGTGACTATAGTTAACAATACAGTGTTATATACTTGAAATTTGTCAAGAGAGTAGATCTTAAATGTTCTCATCATAAAAAGGTATTAATTTACTTGAAAGTGGCAATCGTTTTACAAGACATACATATATGAAATAATGACGTTGTATACCTTAAATTTATGTGATTTTATTTTTCAATTGTACTTCAACAAAGCTGGAAAAGTTTTAAATAAAAATAAAATAAAATGAGACTTTAAAAAACAGGTAGCAGGGATCTAAGAGAACGAGAGAGCTCTGGGCTAGGAGTCAGGAAACTTGAGATCTGGTTCTAGCACCATTACTAACACCATCTTCAACTTTGAGTCACTTATGTCTCCAGACTATGCTCCGATTTTCTCATCCTTACAGTGAGGAATTGTAACAATACTATCCATAATGTCTTGTTCAAGATTGTAATGCTCTGACATAAGCTAGGCTGGTTACATATAGTAAATATTCCAGAACCTGAAAACCTCCTCGGAGGCAAATCAAAGAAAAATATTCCGTGGGGTTCTGGCGCCACCTGTTGGTCGCTGGCTTCCCTAAGTCCTCAAAAATGTACAAACAGGACAAACTTGCAAAAGAGCCAGTGACAATAGAACTCTCTCTACCCAGGGAAAAAGTAAGAACGGGTCAATGTGAGAAGGGACACATGGTGCTTGCTGCCTGGTCAGATGTCGCTGGCAACCGTCGTGGGGTTTTGTGTTTGTTTTCTTAACTGTCCCAACCCAGAACTATAGGGCTTTGCTGCAGCCTTGATTGCCACCGGATGAGACTGTGCTTCCAGTTCATTTGGTTCAATCCCATTTCATAAACAACTGTCCAGCATTTTACTGGAATCCCTAACTACACTAAGATGTGTAGAACACTATGGAGTTAAGAGCAGCAATTCGGAATCTAGTAGTAACGGGTTCCAATCTTAGCCCAACTACTTAACTTCCCCCACGTAACTGGAGCCACCGTTTCTTTATTTTAAAATTCTGTAAGGACTTGCAAAGTTCCTGGCATGTTCTAGGAACTAGAAAACTGTGAAGACGCACTTGGGTCCTGAAAGAGCTTGCAATCAGCCAGGGGTAAAGGAAGGTGCTAAGCTATGCATATTACAATGATTCAATGTAGCAATATAGAAGGTGGTGAGAGGTGAGAAAGAACACACCACAGAGGTTTAATAGAGGGCAGATCACTTCAGGTGGGGTGAGGGATGTCTTCATGGCAGAGGAAGCAACTGTCTGGACTTTAATGAATGGTAAGGATTTCAATAGGCCACTTGGTTTCTTCAATCAGTATTGTACTGGTCCTCAAAACCTCACTTCATACATCATCCCCATAAAGCCCTTCCTTACCCCTACCTTCGTTACTAATTTTCATACTCTATCTTTCCGCTTCTATTATTCTCAATCCTCTATCATGCCATTCTAATTCATTCTGCTCATTTTAAAGTTCTTAACTTGTAAGTCTGTCTTTCACACTGGATCATAAACTCCTTTCAGCCAAGGAAGTCATTGATTGTATTCATTTTTAAAGCTCAGCAGTGCAACACCTACCACTAATAGCAGCATTTCACATATGTGTAACATTAGAGACACAGCACAAAAATCTCAGATTCATTCATTCAACAAACACTGATGGCAATTTCCTGGACACAGTACTGGGCACTGTCGGTACAGAGGCCAGATGTCTTCCATCTAGGATTCACATCTATGGGCAGGAGACAATCACAATCCCACATGATCAGTCCAAAAGAACAAAACAATTGCTTGTGAATAGGAGTGAAAATATAACCATTACTAACTCACCCTGAGCACTGCATGTGTAGCAGGCACTGCACTGAGTGCCACACCTATCTTGTTCCATGTAAACCTCTCATGAACCCCAGTAGGTTATGTGCTTTTATTTTCTTCATTTTAAAGATGATACAGCTGAGGCATAGAGAGTTAAATAACCTATCCAAAGTTATATATCTTGAAGTGGCAAGAAAAGAATTCACATTAATAACTGATTTCAGGACTCTATGTTTTTTTAACCATGTTATTGCCTCCCAAGCCAATGAAAAGAGCCTACCCAACAGGTACTGTAATTAGTGGAGCAGAATCTTATATGGAACTAAATCAAGTCAAGTCTTTGCTATAACAGCCACACACAATGTACAAACATGAATCAAACCTCCCCTTTCCTAAGAGTCCATGGCCTGCTGAGAGGTGTAGTACACTTAACTCAGCACATTTATTCAGAGAGTACTGTGCTAGGCCTATAATCTAGCACAAGGGCCAAGGGAGCACAAGGGAAGAAAAAAATTACATCTGATTGGGGGAATACTAGTGAGAGTCTTGCTGAAGGAAGCATTTGGCCTAGACCTTTAAGGATGAGTAGGCTCTAGAGAAGCAAATGTGGGTAAAGAGGAATGAATGTCACCAGGTTTAACAGCAACAGGTGTTAAGTCATCTGACTAGGGCAGTTGTCCTCAAACTATGGCCCACGGGTCACATTTAGCCTGCCTAGGACATTTATCTGGCCTGCCGGGTGTTTTTGCCGCCATTGCCTGTCCTGCTTAGCAGCCGACTTGTCCCAGGGCCTGCAGTCCTGCCCTCCACCAGTCTGAGGGACAGTGAACTGGCCCCTGTTTAAAAAGTTTGAGGACCCCTGGAGTAGGGCTTTTCATTAATGCTACTCATAACAGGATACCAGCAAACGGTGACTGCTTTAAGAAAAATAAAGCAAACTAAACCAACCATAGGTTAAATTAACAGCAGTAGTGTCCATACAGGAAGGAAGTAGAACTCTCTTCCCTGCCCTTCTCAGTCCAGACATCATGAGGGATGTAGCATCCCTGAGTGTGATAAGAATGTGTTTCCCAGAGAAGACTTACAGAGTGCTAGAGGTGGCTGCAAGTATCTGAAGGCTATCACAGGACCTGAGGAGCAAGTCCACATTCCTTGAGAGAGTAGGACTAAAGCCAATAGGTACAAATTGAAGGAAAATGATTTTACCCAATTTAAGGTGAAATATTCTTATATTTACAGCCCTAAAACAAAGCCCACTGTTTTAGGTGGTAGTGATCTCACCACCAGCTCTGTTTAAGAAGAGGGGCTTTCGCAATGAATGGGAGTTGAGTTTGCTGATTTCTAAGTTAAACTAGATGACCAGCTCTATGATTCTGTGATATGAAGGGTCATCTAGTGCAACCTCCCACATATCCCAGAAATCTCTACCTTGGCATCTTTGCCAAATAGTCTCCCAGCCTCTGCCCGAATCGGGTTTTAAAACAATAGGGCTCTGGGGTATTTTCACTCATGTGCTTTACTCCCACTGATGGTATAGCCAGATGAGTTTGTGGTGACTCAGGTGAGAAATTAAAGACACAGTTCACATGTAATCTGTCCATCTGTCTGAGCAGAGCACTAAGTTTATGAATCACGGCACAATCACTCTCCTGGGAGGACCAATGATCTATGCAACCTCTCCTCCATACTCACTCTAAAAAAAGCAGAGGGAAGGGTGGCCATGTACATTAGGACTCCACTGCACACACAACTCACTGTAGCTCTAGACTGTAGATTCAGCCAAGCTTTTTTTTTTAATTTTTACTTCAGATTAATATGAGGGTACAAATGATTAGGTGACAATGTTTCCCTTTGTTAGGTAAAATCCCTGTAGTTGTGTGTGCCAAAAAGTGTGCCATATGCCCTTAACATTGCGCTCGGTAGGTGGGAGCACACCAATTCCCCTCCCTCCTCCCCCTCCCCCCAACTTGAATTGAGTTTTACTCTTACAAGGGCATGCATTAGGACCTCTACTGTCAGCCAGGCTTTTTAAAAAAGTCTATACTTCCAAACTTAGAGAATTATTTCCACATATTTACAAACCAAAATGGCCTAATTCTTTTCTCTTTATCTGTGTTTGGAGATCAAAGAAAGAGTCCCTTATTTTTAGGTAAATTCCTCCTGAGAAAGATAGGAATTTCCAGAAAACTAAGAGCCACTTTCAGGACATAGAAAAGAACCTGAAGCAAGATTTAACAAATTATCAAAGATTCCTCCTCTTTAGAATTTATACCCTTTGAGAGAGGGGAAAAAAGCAAGCCAGGAAGCTGAAAAGCCATCTCTCCGTGGAGATGAATAAGACTTTTCTCCATAATTTAGTTAAATAAAACTCTATAAAGAAACCAATAAGAAACTAGTATAAGGAAAGGATTCAGATTCCTTAACAAGCTATTGGGTCTCTACCACCTCAAACTATCTTGGCTGTGGATAAGGAAACCTTTTTCATCATTCATTTGCTCATTCACTTATTTATTCAACAAATATTGAGTGACTACCACATCCTAAGAACATTCAAGACACCAGGGATATGGCAATTGTTTTAAATAAACAAAAGCTATGGTCCTAATAAAGTTTACATCCTAATGATGAAGAGCCAGTGGGAAGTAAATAATTAAAATGCATAATCATACCAGACAATGGCAAGTGCTACTGAAAGAAATGACAAGGCAATGAAGGCAGATAAGGAAGGTTGATGGTCACAATTCTAAATAAGGTGGCCAGGGTAGGTTTCCTGAGAAAGTAACACTGGAGTAAAGACCTGAAGACACTAAGGGAAAGACCCAACTCAATATCTGGCAGAACATTCCAGGCAAAGGGGATGGCAGCTGCAAAGGCCAAGTATGCTCAGGAAATAGTTGGAAGGCCGAAGGGTACAAAGTGAGAAAGGATGTGAGTCACAAGAAACTAGGTAAGAGAAATAATTCTTTAGACTCACTAATTGTGCAAAGTCTAGTTTAAAGGCTTTGGATTTTCTTCAGAGCAAGGGGAAGAGTCCTCAGATGGTTTTGCCTCATTCCTTTCCATTTCCTGCACATGCATAGGATTTTTCCTTTATATGCCTGGAGCCTATGGATCTAGACTAGATGATACTTTCTCAGACAACATCTTGTTCCTCTGGAGGCTATCATCTGGATCTTGGTCCTGCTCAGAGGTCCATAAATCCTGGCACCTGGAAGCAACATCCTCAGGGATACTGCACTTGGTTAACCAGCAAGAACCAGCCAATGTTGTATGTCTACCTAAGAATCACAACAGTCCACTAAGTCAAACAGGGTCAGGAAGGAGAGTATATTTTCTGTCTTTAAGGAGTGTGGAGTATGGGCTGTGAGGCTGCAAGGCCCCCACAGCCTGGGAGACATTCAAGGAATGACTCCTAGCTCTTAAGGAGTTGATAATCTAGTTAGAAAATCAAACAATTACACCCACACCACACACTTTGGAATAACTTCAAAGCAACCAACTCCAAGTGTAAAATTTAGTATTACTCTATTCTACACCATATGAACAACATGATGCTTTTTGTTTTTAAGACAGAGCCTCAGGCTGTTGCCCTGGGTAGAGTGCTATGGCATCACAGCTCACAGCAACCTCCAACTCCAGGGCTTAAGTGATTCTCTTGCCTCAGCCTCCCCAAGTAGCTGGGACTATGGGTGCCTGACACAACACCCAGCTATTTTTTTTTTTTTTGGTTGTAGTTGTCGTTGTTGTTTGGCAGGCCTAGGCTGGATTCAAACCTGACAGTTCTGGTGTATATGGCTGGTGACTTAGCCTCTTGAGCTACTGGTACCAAGCCAATATGATGTTTTAATATATACCCACATTGTTAAATGATCACCACTATCAAGATAAATAATCTACCACTGCCTCACACAGTTACCTTTTTTTATAGTGAAAACATTTAAAACCCACCCTCTTAGCAAATTTCAAGTATACAATACAGTATCATCAACTATTATCACCATACTGCACATTGGATCCCCAGAACTTATCCTGCATTACTGAAACTTTGACCCCTTGACCAATACCTCCCATTTCTCCTATCTCATTGTTAGTATATAGAAATGCAACTGATTTTTGTATGTTGATTTTGTATCCTGCAACTGGACTGAATACATTGATTGGTTCTAACAGTTTTTTGGCAGAGTCTTTGTTTGTCTATCTATAAAATCATATCTTCAGAGACAATTTTACTTCTTTCCAATTTGAACTTTTTATTTCCTTTTCTTGACAATTGCTCTTCCTAGGACTCCCAGTACTATGTTAAATAGAAGTGAAAATGGGCACACTTGTCTTGATCCTGATCTAAGAAGAAAACCTTTAAACTTTTCCTCATGAATGATGTTAGCTGTGGGCTTGTCAGAGATGCCTGTATTATGATGAAATACCTTCCTTCTATACCCAATTTGAAAGTTTTTAATCATAAAAAGATGTTTAATTTTGTCAAATGCTTTCTCTGCATCTATTTACATGATCATGTAATTTTTCCTTAGTTATGTTAACCTGGTACATCACATTTATGGATTTGTTTACATTGAACCATCCTTGCATCACAGAGATAAATTTCACTAAATCATGATAAATGACCCTGTTAATGTGCTATTAATTTGGTTTGCTAATATTTTGTTGAAAAATTTTATGTCTATATTCATCAGAAATATTTCCTGTAATTTTCTTTTCCTGCAGTGTCCTTATCTGGTTTGGTATCAGGATAATGTCGGTCTCATAAAATGAGTTTGTAACTGTTCCCTGCTCTTAAAATTTGGAGGGAGAGTGTAAGAAGGCTTGGTATTAATTCTTCTTTAAATGTTTGGCAGAATTCTGCAGTGAAATCATCATGACCTTGGCTTTTCTTTTTGATAAATTTTTTATTACTGATTCAGTCTTCTTGCTTTTTATTGGTCTGTTCAGATTTTCTGTTTCTTCTCGATTCAGTCTTGGTAGGTCATATGTTTCTAGGAATCCATCCATTTTTTCTAGTATACGATCCATTCTGACTGTAAGCTTATAATCATTCCTAGTAGCCTCTTACAATCTTATATATTTCTGTGGTGTCCATTGTAATGTACCATCTTTCATTTCTTATTTTATTTCATTTTAAGACAGAGCCTCAAGCTGTTGCCCTGGGTAGAGTGCATGGCATCACAGCTCACAGCAACCACCAACTCCTGGGCTCAAGCGATTCTCCTGCCTCCGCCTTCCAAGTAGCTGGAATTACAGGCACCTGCCACAACACCTGGCTATTTTTTTTGTTGCAGCTGTCATTGTTTGGCAGGCCCAGGCTGTATTCAAATCCACCAGCTCAGGTGTATGTGGCTGGCGACTTAGCTGCTTGAGCCACAGGAGCCCAGCCAGCATTTCTAATTTTATGTATTTGAGTCTTCTCTCTTGTTTTCTTAGCCTAGCAAAAAGTTTGTCAGTTTGTCAATTTTGTTTACCTTTTACAAAAACCAACTGTTATTTTCATTGGTTTTTTTCCTACCGTTTTTCTATTTCATTTCTTTCTTCTCTGGTCTTTCATTTTTCCTTCCTTCTACTAATTTTGGGCGTAGTTTGTTCTTTTCCTAGTTCTCTGAGGTATAAAATGAAGTTAGTACTTAAGATCTTTCTTTTTTTCTTTTTTAGAATGGCTTTTGCTATTTCCATTAAGTTTTGGTATGTTGCTTTCCATTTTCATTTGTCTCAAGATATGTTTTGATTTTCTTTTTATTTCTTCTTTGATCCAGTAATTGTTGAGGAGTATGGTGTTTAATTTTTACATATTTATTAATTTCCAGTTTTACTCCTGTTCCTGTTCATAATTCTATTTTCATACCATTGTGGCCTGAAAAGATACTTAGTATGATTTTAATCTTCTTAAATTTCTGAAGCCTTATTCTGTAGCCTAACATATGATCTGTCCTAGGAAATGTTTCATGTGTGCCCAAGAACAGTACGCATTCTGCTGCTGTTTGACAGAATATTCTGTTAGGTCCATTTTGTCTATTGTGTTGTTCAAGTCCACTGTTTTCTTACTGATTTTTCTGTCTGGATATGGTCTTTCCCTTGTTGAAAGTGGAGAAATAAAATTCCCCGCTATCATTGTATTGCTATCTATTTCTCCCTCTAGTTCTGTCAGTATTTTGTGTATATAGATATATATATATATATATACACACACACACACTCTCTGATATTGTATATATATGTCTGTTTGTAATTTTATACCCTCTTGATAAATTAACATCTTGCAAAAAATGTTTACTGAAAGTCTATTTTACCTGATATAAATATAGTCACCTCTGTTCTCCTGCTTTCTTTATGTTACAATTTGCATGGAATATATGTCTATTCATCCCTTTGCTTTCAGCCTATGCATGTCCTTAAAGCTACAGTGTGTTCCTCTTAAACAGCATATTAGTTGAATCAGTTTTTTTTCTACCCATTTAACCAGTCTGTATGGTAATTTGAGAGTTAAATCCATTTACATTTAAAGCAATTGTTGATAGTGAGGACTTACTCTTGCCACTTGTTCATTGTTTTCTGCCTTTTTTTAGCATGAACCTTTTATTTTGACAAAATGAATTTTATAAACAGACTCTACATTCTCAAACTCCTATACTTTCACTTACTTAAAAAATAAGAAACAAACAAGCCTAGGCTCCAAGATTGCAGGCATGAGTAAAATAATACTAAATTTTTGAGTTATATAACCTAGCTACATTTTATACGCCATGAAAGAGAATTGTGATTAACACTCACTAGCTTCAAGTGTACATATAAGAAACACATAGACACATTTGAGTTAATTTACTACACAATCTCATGTCAATAAACATCTCAGTCTCTGACATATATATTTTCATTAATGGTAGGCATAACTCTATGAATATCAAGTTACACAAAACATTTGCTTTTTATAATCTCTATTTGGAAATTGACATATAAAAGGAGTGTAGGGTTACATAACTGAAAAAGCTACATTTACTGCGCTCAAGTACATCAACAGGGAATGCTAGAATTATTTCCCCTCAGGAATGATTTTTGAAAATTTAAAATATTTTATCAGAAAAGTTAAAGCCTTTAGTATAAAAACCAAGGCAAATGATGTATGACTCAGTCTGTAAATATCTGGCAAATTATAGATTTTGTGCATTTAGTTATCAACACACACATTTAAGAGATTAATACTGTGATTAAACAGTACCTTTCAATGGTTGTGAATGGTCTAGTTTTTGAAGTTACTTCAGCTTTACATGTCTATGAAATTTATAATTTCTTCATGAGAAGTTATAGCTTATTCTAGATATAAGTAACATGTATAGATTCAGAACAAATGATTGTAATTGAAGTTGTTTGAAGATGAATGAAAAATATTCACATAAAATATATAAACCATTATCCATTTGTGTGTCTTTTGTTTCAGGATTATGGGAATGGACAATGTACATTTGAAAAGCACTTTTATCCATATATGTGGGTGAAAAACCAACTTAATTTTGTGTAAATTAAGAAAAGATTCTTTGAAGATGTTTTCTGCCTTTTCTGTAGTTTTCATTTCTTCCTTCTATTATTGTCTTTGTGATCTGATGGGTTTTTTTTTTTTGTAATGGTATGCTTTGATTCCTTTATTTTTATCTCTTGTGTATCTGTTATATTTTTTGCAATTACTATTATTATTTAAGCTAATAACTTAACTTCAACCACATACAAAACTGCTTTAACTTCTCCCCTCAAATTTTGTTATTTATGTCATAATTCACATCTTTTTATAGTGTGTACCATTAACAAATTATTGTAGTTTTAGTTATTACAATGCTTTTGTCTTCTAGCTTTTATACTAGAGTTACAAGTGATTTATGCCACCCATTATAGTATTAGAATATTCTGAATTTCACTATACTCTTACCTTTATAGTAAGTTTAATACTTTCATGTTTTCATTTTGATAGCTCATGTCCTTTTATTTTGATTTGAAGAACTCCCTTAAACATTTCTCATAAGGCAAGTCCAGTGGTGATGAATTCCCTCAACTTTTGTTTGCCTGAGAAATTCTGTATCCCTCCTTCATTTCTGAAGGACAATTTTGTCCAGTATAGTATTCTTGGTTGGCAGTTTTTTCTTTCAGTACTTTGAATATATCATTCCAGTCTCCCTTAGCCAAAAAGGTTTCTGCTAAGAAATTTGGTGTCAATCTTATAGAACTTTCTTTTATGTCATAAGTTGCATTCTCTTGCTACTTTCAAAATTCTCTTTGCCTAACCTTTGAGAATTTGGCTATAATATGTTTTAATAAAGATCTCTTTATGTTTGATCTATTTGGAGTTGTTTGGACTTATTATATACTGGAAGTTTATTTCCCCGCCCAGACTTGTGAAGTTTTCTGTAGTTATTTGCTTAAATAAGCTTTATTCTCCCTTTTTTTTTTTTCTTTCTCTGCCTGAGATTCCCACAATACATAAACTGGTTCACTTGATGGAGTGTCCTAAGTCCCACAAAGTTTCTTCACCCTTTTTAATATTTTTCCCTTTTATTCCTCTGATTGGATAATTCCAAATAACTTGCCTACTAGCTTGATGAGTCTTTCTTCTACTTGAGTCTATTGTTGAAACTCTCTATTGAATTTTTAAGTTCAGTCATTGTGTTCTTCGGCTCCAGAATTTCTGTTTGGTTATTTGTTATGATTTTTATCTTTTGTTAAACTTTTCACTTTATTGATGTCTTACTTTCCTGATTTCAGCTGTGTGTGGTGGCTCATGCCTGTAATCCTAGCACTCTGGGAGGCTAAGGTGGGTGGAATGCCCTTAGCTCAGAAGTTTGAGACCAGCCTGAGCCAGAACAAGACCTCATCTCTACAAAAAAAAGCCAGGTGTTGTGGTGCATGCCAGTAGTCCCAGGCTACTTCAGAGGCTTACTCAAGATAATCACTTGAGCCCAAGAGTTGGAAGTTTTTATGGAGCCATGATGCCGCCATGGGCCACAAAGTGAGACTATTTCAATAAAAAATAAATAAAATACTTTCCTGATTTCTTTTCTTTTATTGTCTTTGTTTGTTTGTTTTAGAAAGGGCCAGACCAAGAGCTGGCAATTCTTTTTTTTTTTTTTTTTTTTTTTGTTATAGTTTTTGGCCAGGCTGGGCTTGAACCTACCACCTCTGGTATATGGGGCCACCTCCCTACTCCTTGCTGACTTTCCTGATTTCATTTAGTTGTGTATCTATGTTCTTTTGTAGCTCACTGAGCTTCTTTAAGATATTTTTTTGTTAATGATTATAAGCATTTATTAAGCACCAAGCGTATACAGCATAGTTGCTATGTAAAAACATAATTATCAATATAATACCCCTGCCATTAAGCTTAGAATCTAAAATGAAGTACAGGAAGAATGCTATAAGTCTAACTCAACATTTTCTTAACTTAGAAATGGCTGTTTTTGGCTTGGCACCTGTAGTTCAAGTGGCTAAGATGCCAGCCACATACACCAGAGCTGGCAGGTCCGAATCCAGTCCAGGCCTGCCAAACAACAATGACAGCTACAATCAAAAACTAGCTGGGTGTTGTGGTGGGCATCTGTAGTCCCAGCTACTTGGGAGGCTAAAGCAAGAGAATTACTTAAGCCACAAGTTGGAGGTTGCTGTGAGCTGTGATGCCACAGCACTCTACCCAGGGAGACAGCTTGAGGCTCTGTCTCAAAAAAAAAAAAAAAAAGAAAGAAAGAAAGAAAGAAAGAAAGAAATGGATGTTTTAGCAAATGGAGGAGGTAAAAGGACCTATTATTTAAGGTATAGAGTTAATAGGGCTTTTAATATGATCAAGAGAATGTTTTACCCATTTTCCCAATTATATTAGACTTGTTAAGACTACTTAGAAATTTGGTAAGAACAGGCTCAGCACCTGTAGCACAGTGGTTACAGTGGTAGTTATGGTGCCAGCCACATTCACCAATGCTGGCGGGTTTGAGCGCGGCCCAGGCCAGCTAAGCAATAATGACAACTGCAACAAGAATTTGGAGGCTAAGGCAAGAGAATTGCTTAAGCCCAAGAGTTGGAGATGCTGTGAGCTGTGATGCCACCGCACTCTACTGAGGGTGACATAGTGAGACTCTCTCAAAAAAAAAAAAGAAAGAAAGAAATTTGATAAGAACAGTGACTTATTTCAAATTGCTTTATAGAACTTTAAAACTAAGAGATCTTTATGGCCTAAGTTTTCCAGCAGCTAAGGCAAGTCTCATGGAAAATATTATGAACCAGAGAAAGTTTGTCTTCTATGCCACTTAAAACTTTTCAACTTCTTTCTTCTTTCCCACATGTGAGGGCTCCAATGTTACCTCTATCAGGGAAGAAAGTACTAGATAAACTAGTCAAAAGTACTAGAGGCTTAACAAGTGGAACTTCCAGAAAATATTAATTCATATCTTAAGAGAAGACTGAGAAAGACAATGGGGAAAGCCTGACTGTACATGAGATCTGAAGGCAATCAGTCAAGTTCAGGCCATGCATCCTCACAGTGATGAAGAATATATGCAAATACTCACTTTTCTGCTCTGTATATCTGGTGTACAATTATATAAGAATTTAGCATCAAGACTCTAAATTGCAAACCTTGTCTGATTTTGGTAAATATTTACAGCATAATATTTAATAAATACTTCCATGGTTTTCATTGTTGGTCATAGATTAGCTGACAAAGGCACATTGAAGAGATTTTGATTCCCTGTCAAATACAAAGTTTATTGAGTGCATATGATCAAACTATATATTGATTGTTTTCAATCATTTCTGATAATTTTTTTAACTCTAATAGAACCCTGAAAATTTATTGGTCTTAAGTTATCTAAAAACACAAACAATTTATTCCATAAAGTGCATACACAAAAATTTTTTTAAATGCACGTATATAAATATTTTAATGGCAGAGTGGTAGCATCCTCAGATTTTTATTTTTATGGCAAAACTATTTCAACAATTTTTGGAAAAACCAATAATTTTCTCCCAAAAGTCTTTGTTGGCAGCTTTCTTTTTAAATAACAGCAACAGCAGCATTTTTAAAATGGGCTGGATGTGGTGGCACATGCCCTGAATCCCAGTATTCTGGGAGGCTAAAGTGAGAGGATCCCTTGATTCAAGACCAGCTTACGCAAGAGTGAGATTCTGTCTCTATTAAAAATAGAAAAAAATATATATATCATAATGAAAATGTTCATAAAGCTTGTTTGGTCCAGAAACTTCAGTATAAAGCTTTATAAAAATAAAAATAATTCACTAATTTTAACCTAAAATTGATACTAAAACACCATATTCCAATTTAAAGGTGAAATTTAACACTTCCTACTCCCAGTAAATCAAATCTAATTAAGTACAAGATTTGAAATGAAAAACCTGAAACACTTAACAGTGCTCTCTTCTAATAAAATAACAGGAATTAATTTCAATTGTTCTCATAAAAAGAAGAAGAAAACTTTTTTAAATTTAATTACAGCCATAGTAAATGAATTTGGGTTTACCAATCTCAGTCAATGTACTTATTTTAGGTTGATACTATATGAAATGGCCAGAACTCCTGATTAAAATATGTGTTTTTCTAAAGCAAGGCAAGTTTGATTATGCATAAAGCAGAGATATTACCGTGGTTATAAAGGCAATATGACCAACATACACATTCCATTCACTTTTTTGAAGTGATACATTTTAAGCTACATACCATTTAATTTCATGTCTTATTCTAAGACTACATGTTTGACATTAAGCTTAAAAGCATAATTGCTATAATACATTTAAAAATAATTCATTTTGCCAATATTATGAAGTATACTATATTTGCAAATACCTGTTATAAATTTTTTTGCACAAAACTTTAAAAGTTTGGCTAGCTATAATTAATACATTAAGTAATCACATAAAGGAAGAATTCACAAGAAGAACAAAATAAAATAAAACTCAAAATAAAATAATTCTGAATGTCCTTGTTCCTTGTCTTAGTAATATGTGTATGCATTCATTTTACAACTACTAGTTGGTTGTAAATATTCTAAGACTGTGTAAGATTTGCGTTTCTTGGTTAGTTTTCTTTTATATATTCTCCCCACTAGCAGTTGGAAGTTATTTTCTTTTCAATACAAAGTAAATGAACACTTATTCTGTTTTTACACGTGAGTCATGTAAAAGCTGACTCCTTTGATTTTAAAAAATTATATGTAATGGGAGGGCTTAATTACAATTTAACATTTGACTGCATATGTTTTTGCTATATAGTCTACTTGTCAACAAATTGATCAGGGTTAAGTAACAAAGGCAAATTTTGATTTCATCTGTGTTTTAAATGCACAAAAAACAGTTTTCTTTTTTAATCAAAAAACAAGATGAAAGAATATATAGGTCCTCTTCTCAACTGCTTTGCAATATAGCTTTTATAAATAAGCGTGGACTAAATCAAACTCTTTGTACAGAAGAGAAAAAAATAAGTTATTTCCTTCCTAAGGGCTCAGCTAGTTTCTTAAGCCTTTTCTTTAGCTCCATTGGAAATTTCTCTGAGCACTTCTTAAAACCGGCTTCATGGCTCGGCGCCTGTGGCTCAAGCGGCTAAGACGCCAGCCACATACGCCTAAGATGGCGGGTTCGAAACCAGCCTGGACCCACCAAACAACAATAATGGCTGCAACCAAAAAAAAAAAAAAATAGCCGGACGTTGTGGCGGGCGCCTGTGGTCCCAGCTACTTGGGAGGCGGAGGCAGGAGACTCGCTTGAGCCCAGGAGTTGGAGGTTGCTGTGAGCAGTGAAGCCATGGCACTCTACCCAGGGAGACAGCTTGAGGATCTGTCTCAAAAAAAAAAAAAAAAAAAGGCTTCAGGTTGGGCGGTGCCTGTGGTTCAGTGGGTAAGGTGCTAGCCCCATATACCAAGGGTGGCGGGTTCAAACCCGGCCCCGGCCAAACTGCAACAAAAAAATAGCTGGGCATTGTGGCAGGCGCCTGTAGTCTCAGCTACTGGGGAGGTTAAAGCAAGAGAATCACGTAAGCCCAGGAGTTGGAGGTTGCAGTGAGGTTTGTGGCACTCTACCAAGGGTGATAAAGTGAGATTCTGTCTCTACAAAAATATTGGCTTCATGTCAAACTCCACAAATTTATTCTTGAGTGTTAACTTAGTGTTGCAGGTAGAACAGGTGAAGCAGTTCACACACCAGGCCTTATTAAGAGCAGAGACCATGGAGGCAGAGCAAGATGGTGGAGGGGATGCATCCCTGGGTCAACTCTCCTGGTGGTTTCAAGTGAGAGTGGGGAGACTGGATCTTTTCCCACATGAAGTGCTGGTACAGACAAGCAGCGCAGGGTGTACAGAAAGGAGGTGAATTGCTAGATTGAAAGTGTAGCCCAGAACTACAGTGTTTGCCAGAAAAAAACTCAGGGCAGCAGCTGAAATGGCACCAGCTGCAACCTGTGGCAGCTGCAACCACAGCACTAGGTCTGCACCTGGCACCCTGAGAGGCAGAAACCAATCCCTCCCCCACGAAGGACTTCTGTGCTCAGTTCGTGGGGAGTTTAGGTGTTTTGCAGAGATTGTGGTGAGGCGTGGATTCCCAAGTGGAATTTGGCAGCCAGAAAGGGGAGCCATTTGAACCAAGTTTGGGGCTTCAGGGATCCAGGCAATAGGACAGAAACTTGAGGGGAAGGGACTCTGCTTAGGAACCGATCCATCCTGTAATTTTGGAAGTCTGTGTGAAGCTGCACTGATGCAGTGACCCATGAGGCAATCAGTTCCCTTCCTACAAACACTGAAAAGTCTTTTGTGTGCACTGCAGCGGGGGGGGGGACTAGAAGTAATCAGCCCCTTCCCCAGCAGAAACGGACTGAAGGCAGAGGGCGCAAAAAGCACCCAGCTCTTTTCCCATGGACCACAACAATTTTCTGTTCCAGGGGAAACTAGGAGTCGAGTGGAAAATCTGGCGAAGTGTGGACTTGTGTGCTGAGTTTGGAGGACAAATAGGAGTGGGCAGCCAGCCAGGAACCAGATGTAATGTAAAACTCCAAAAATGGCGTCTCATAACACCTCTCCCAGAAGCATGGAGAGCTCAATCTGACCTGGGCAGCCAGCCAGGAACCAGATGTAATGTAAAACTCCAAAAATGGCGTCTCATAACACCTCTCCCAGAAGCGTGGAGAGCTCAATCTGACCTGCAGCAAGCCATCTGGCATCTGAAATCTGAAGCTAATCCAAGATGCCCAACACTTTGCAGAAACTGTTGTAGGGAGAATCTGTGCAACTTGCCAGCGAAGACCCTCTTTCTTTTCTTTTTTTTTTTTTTTTTTTTTGGTTTTACCCTGAGAACAAATCACAGCGCCACCTGCTGTCTAGAACGTATATTGCAGCATAATTATATTTCCATTAAACTGGAACCCCACCGCATTTATAAAGGGGTTTATTTGTATATATTCAAAAGAACAGTATTTTTCTTAGTGGTGCCCTCCTTTTCTCTTTTTTTATTTTTTTGATTTTCTTTCTTCTTTGTTTGTTTGTTTTGCTTTTTACTTTCTCTATCATTTTATGACCACCATTTTTGTGGTTATCTTTTATTATTACTATCTTTTTTTTTTTTTTGTCTGTTTGTTCACTTGTTTCTGAGTGTCTGGGCATCGGTGTGCTTGTGTGACTGGTAGCATTTTAGTCTGTTTATTTGTCCGCTTGGTTTCAATGTTTTGTACTTTGCTAAATCTTCAGGTTGGCTATATTCCCTAACTCCAATTTTCACATTCAATAAGAATATGGAGGAACAGGGGATGAGAGCTGACTGGAGCTACCTTTCAACATAAACTCCAGTTCAGGGGGAGAGACAACAGCCAGGAGAACCCAATGAAGCTGAAGGTGGAGAGCTGAGCTGAGAGAAGAGATAGATAAACGCACGTCTTCCCCACCAAGGCAAACCACGACTTCAAGAAAACAAATTTCAAGTTTAGACTGAGCCCAAGCAGAATATTCTCCAGCTCCCACTGAGTGCCTGAGGCAGATAGAATTCAACTATCTCTGGTGGCTGGGGACAAAGAGTGGTCACCAAGTGGAGAAGGCATTGACATTCCTTGGACTCTGGCAAGCACAAAACCCTGACGAACTCATTGACTTTACCTGGACACTGGTAGGCACAAAACCCCGACTCACTCACCTATTTGACAGGACTGAGTTACAGAGTCTGGATTAACAGAGACTGGTAGTGAGGTTACCAGAGACTGAGGTTACCAGAGTCCAGCGACGAAGGGCGAGTAAGGAGGGGAAAGAGACATCAGCCTCCTTACTCCAAATCGTCTACCGAATGGGCCTTTCTGACTCCTCAGAGCATCAGAGCGAGCCACACTTGTACCACCAGTAGACTCCTATCATCTAGTTGCTGGAGACCTTGTGATCTTTCCAACCAGAGAGTGGGTACTGATTGGGTCAATAGGTTTGGATCTCTTTACTTGGGCAAATTAAATGGTGGTCGAGGGAGAATCTCTGATGCGCTCTGGATTTTCTCAGGGCTAAATTATCTTCGGGTGGAACATTCTCCAGCTGTCACTGAGTGCCTGAGACAGTCAAGCCTCAGCTCCCTTTACCGGAGGGGGTCAAAAAGCAGTAACGGAGTGGAGCTGGCATTGGCTCTACTTTGATTCTGGCAGACACAAAGCCCTGCCACATTTGCTTATTGGGCAACTGGGTCACAGCCCTGCAGGGTCTCCAGTAACTGGGTGTGATGAAGGTACAAGGTGGGGTAGGAGGCATCAACCTCCCTAGAATAATTTATTTGCTGCATAGGTCCTTCTAACCCCACAGAACAGAGGAGCAAGCCATACCTGAGCTGCTAGAAGACCCCTGCTGTACAAATACCAGAGACCTCTTGAACTCCTCCACTTGAGACTTGTGTTGACTGGGACACTTGACCTAGATCTCTCAAACTGGGCCAATCACCTGAGAACTATCTAAAGTGATACCCTGGGGGTGTGGCTGAGAGAAGGTGTGATTTTCCTTTCCCAACTGTCGTCAGCAAGGAGAGGGGTGACTTACTCGCTGACATATCTCCACAGCCAAGATCTTAACCCAGAGTAATTGATTTTCTAAGATAGAACAGAGACCAGCTGAAAACAAGATAGAAACACACAGGCCCCCAGGCTCTCAGACCGTAGCAGTATACGCATCCTTGGCAAAGCTCTAGGGGAAAATGTACAGGCACCAGTCCCAGCCTTTGCCCAAAAAGGTTAGTAAAATACTATCCCAGAGCCCCCAACCCAACTTCTTCTTACCTGCTCACCTAGCCAAATGGAGTAAATCCAGTGTGGGGCACAGTCAGCAGAAAAACTCTGGTAGTATGAATAACCAGAGTAGATCAACCCCCCCAAGGAAGGATGTGGCAGAGGCATCTGAAGATCTAACCCATAAAGAGATGGCTAAGATGATAGAAATAGAGTTCAGAATGTGGATAGTAAATAAGATTAATAGGATAGAATAAAGGAAAGAGCTAAAACTTCAAGAAATTATTCAAAAAAAATCTCAAGAAATTATTCAAAAGATGACTCAAGAATTCAACAATTTCAAAGAAAATAATCAAATATTCTGAAACTTTGAGGTAAGAGTTCATAGCCTTCAAAGATTTGAAAAATGCAGTTGAATCTCTTCGTAACAGAGTGGAACAGGCTGAAGAAAGGATCTCTGACATTGAAGACAAAGCTTTTGAACAAGCCCAAGAGCACAAAGATGAAAAGAAATGAAAAGCAAAAATGGATCTTTGTCTCAGAGAGCTCTGGGATAATTCAAAGAAAACTAATATTCGCCTTATAGAAATCCCTGAAAGTGACGAAGCTGCCTCACAAAACACAGAGGCTCTTCTTCATGAAATTTTGAAAGAGAATTTTCCAGACATGCCAAGAGATTCTGAAATTCAGATAGCAGATAGTTTCAGAACCCCAGTGACTCAACCTGAACAAGACATCCCCCAGGCACATCATAATTAACTTCACTAAAGTTAATATGAAAGAGAAAATTCTGAAAGCAGTTAGATACAAGAAAATCATAACCTACAAAGGAAAGAGTATTACAATGACTACAGATCTTCATGCTGAAATCTTTCAGGCTAGAAGAGGATGGTCAGCAACTTTTAATCTCCTAAAACAAAACAACTTCCAATCCAGGATCCTATATCCAGCTAAAATGAGTTTCATCTATGATGGAGAAATTAAATACTTTAATGACATTCATATGTTGAAGAAATTTGCCATAACTCAACCAGCTCTGCAGGAAATTCTCAAACCTATCCTCCATAATGACCATTGCAATCCCCCACTACAAAAGTAAACTCACCCAGAAACTTTTGATCAAATTCCAACTTCCACAGGGGCAAAAGGATTAAAAATGTCTACTGGACTTTCAGGCAACTCAAGGACCAATATCTCATCAGGTCTATCAATAATTTCAATCAATGTGAATGGCCTAAACTGCCCTTTAAAGAGGCACAGATTGACTGATAGGATACAGAAACTAGACCAGTTATCTGTTGTATCCAAAAATCACATATTACTTAAAAGATAAATACAGACTCAGGGTGAAGGGATGGTCTTCTATATTCCAAGCAAATGGAAACCAGAAAAAAGCAGGTGTTGCAATTTTATTCTCAGATGCATTAGGGTTTAAACCAACAAAAATAAGCAAAGATAAGGATCGCCATTTTATATTTGTCAAGGGTAAAACTCAAGATGATGAGATTTCAATTATCAATATCTATGCACCCAACCAGAATGCACCTCAATTTATAAGAGATACTCTAACAGACATGAGCAACTTGATCTCTCCCAGCTCTATCATAGTTGGAGATTTTAACACTCCTTTGGCAGTGTCAGATCGATCCTCCAATAAGAAGCTTAGCAAGGAAGTTTTAGATTTAAATTTAACTATTCACCTTTTGGACCTAACTGACATCTACAGAACATTTCATCCAAACAAATATGAATACACATTTTACTCTTCAGTCCATGGAACATACTCCAAAATTGATTAAGTCTTAGGCCATAAGTCTAACCTAAGTAAATTTAAAAGAATAGAAATTAGTCTATGCATCTTCTCAGACCAGCATGGAATAAAAGTTGAACTCAGTAACAACAGGAATCTGCAGTCTCATACAAAAACATGGAGGCTAAATAACCTTATGCTGAATGACAGATGGGTCAGAGATGAGATCAAGAAGGAAATTACCAAATTTTTAGAACA
>CAUYQV010164094.1:0-25829 GCA_963574575.1 Galagoides demidoff
ATGATTAACCAAATGATATGAAAGTTATGTTAACCAGCTTGATGAAGATGTTTCAAATTGTATATGAAACAGCACAATGTACCCCATGTTGGCATCAATGTACACAGAAATCAATTAATAAAAAAATAAAAAATAAAAAAAAAATAAAATTGAAAATAAAAACCTTTTTTAATAATATAGTCAAAAGCAAAAACAGTACTATCACTTAAAATTTCTGCTTCTTAGTCATTGTATCAAAACATTTATATTCTAGTTCTAGAAAAGTTCACTTGTACCCTTGTTAGACAGATATATAGGTGATCTTTCCGGTCACTCTCCCACCACCCAACCGCCCTTCTCCCCTCCCCTTCCCTACCCCCTCCCCATATTCTTGGGCTAGAATTAAGTTGTATCTTTCATTTGAGAGCTAAAGATTAGTTTCATAAAAGGGCTGTGTACATTGGATACTTTTTCTTCCATTCCTGAGATACTTTGCTAAGAAGAACATTTTACATGAAATCTATGTTGATCAGCTTGATGAAAGTATTTCAAATTGTATATGAAAATAGTACAATGTACCCCATGTTTGAATTAATGTATACAGCTATCAATTAATAAAAAAAAATAAAATAAAATAAAATAAAATTTCTGCTTCTGACTCTAGGATCCAAAAAATTAGAGCAGCTAAACTGACTAAAAATGTTATTTCTGAAGTATTTTCCGTTTTGTTTTAAGAAGAAAAATAAATCAAAATTCTCAAAAACTGATTTGATCTGGGCCATCTGAAAGAAGGGTTTATAAAACTACACTTATGTTTAATAATTATTGATATTTTAAAATCTTTTTCTTGCACATTTTTCATTTTGCAAGAAAAGCCAAGTAACCTTAAACTTTTATATTCTAGGGCGGTGCCTGTGGCTCAAAGGAGCAGGGTGCTGGTCCCATATGCCAGAGGTGGCGGGTTCAACCCCAACTCTGGCCAAAAAGAAAAAAAAAACGCAGTTTTAAAAGGAAAAAGAAAAAGATTTACAAACTTTTATATTCTTTGCAACTGAATAATTCCCAATTCTTTAAATTTCTACACAACAGGGAGAGGGGAATCACTTTCTTAGGATTTTTTTTTATATTTCTGTATTCTCATAAATAAGAAAACAGACCAGACGGTAGGTTGATGGAAAGCCAAAATCATATAGCTTATGTTGCTACACTTCTACAAAATGAAAGGAAAACCATTTCAACCTTTATACCCACACCCGCACAGATTTTAAACCCACCCAAGGCTCAGCAGGGACCTTACCTCTGGTTGTTTGTTATCTGGTTGTTCTTCATGGGAACATTGAAGTCCACTCTAAAAAAGAAACAAAGGTTCAGAGCCAGAATCAATTTATTGTTCCCTCAAAGATTAAGAGAGGTACTTTTAATGAACCAATTAACTAAGCTGGAAATTCATATCTCACCTTAAAATTAATCAGTGGCATTAAGAGTTAAGATAATTACCAGTCATGGGAAGAAGGGAGGGAAAACCAGAGGGATTCTGGTTAATGTTCTATTTCTTGACCTGAGTGATCATACAAATATGCTAATTTTGTGGTAATCTTTGAGCTTATGGTTTGTGCCCTTTTAGGTACATATCTTTAAAAATAAATGTTTTAAAAAATAAAACCTAGCTTAAATCATATAGTAACTGGTCCTGAAGACCTAGGAAATTAAAGCCAATTCCATCTAAAAAGATTCTATCCAGGCATGGCATGTTAGTATCTGAGAAACAGCTAGAAGGATGAGAAACTATAAGGAATGCATTTTGATTCTGATTCCTTAGAAACTATTTCTGTGCCCTTGTGAAGCTAAGATCACTCAGAAGAAAAAAATATCGGTTAAAACAAAACACAACAAGAGAATATCATTTATTTTTGAAGAAAGCCTGGGGTTTTCAGGCTACAAAAAATAACCCAGTATATAGTATGAAGTTCACACACTGTCTTTTAAGCAATACAATATAAATAAGACAGCCTCTTTCAAAAGCCTAAGAGGAAAAGGTAAGACATGTGCCTCAACCTACCTGATAAACAGGCAATTAGAAGGGAAGTGATCAAGATGACACAAATAATTTACTGCAGTCTCTCCTTTTTTTACTCAAGATATTACTGCTTTGCCATTTTTTTTTTTTTTGAGACAGAGCCTCAAGCTGTCCCCCTGGGTAGAGTGCTGTGGCATCACTCACAGCAATCTCCAACTCCTGGGCTCAACCGAGTCTCCTGCCTCCACCTCCCAAGTAGCTGGGACCACAGGCACCCGCCACAACACCTGGCTATTTTTTTGGTTGCAGCCATCTGACTGGATTCGAACTAGCCACCTTAGGTGTATATGGCTGGCACCTTAGCCACTGAGCCACAGGCGCTGAGCCTGCTTTGCCATTTTTTAAGAACCAATTCTCCTGAACTCCCTGGAACCTCAGCCTACTTCAGCGTAACTGACAACAATGATGTGTGGCAGCTATTTTTAAGGTCTAAGTTTGGCTGCCAAGATCATGTTTAACCTTTTGACTCTGAAGAACATCTATAGGTGTTCAAACAAGACGTTTGTTTGGTGCAAATGATGCCTGTAGGTATTCATTTTGCAAATAAAAATTTGCCTACACGTTACTGTTATGTTACCTGACTTGAGTTTGTATGCATTATACCCTCCATTCTCAGTATTTTTCACTGTTGTGCCTGAAATAATTTGTACAACTAGTGGAAACCAAAAACAGCTTAGGTAAATTATTTTGATTAGTGAGAAACCAAAGTATGTCCAGTAGCGCGTTAAGTATCGTTAACAGTTTTTGCAATTGTTACAAGCTCCCACTGGCACTTTTCATTTCTGAGTGCTCTGCAGTTGATGGCTTAAGTAACTTTTTTCTCATCTATAGGATGGGGATGACAGTAACTACCTCATGATTATTGAGAGAATTAAATAAATAATATGCAAAGTGCTTAGAAGAGTACTTGGCACATACTAAGTGCCATAAAAGTACTGGCTATTATTACATATGTTAATGCTTCTCCAAAAGGTAATTCTGTGATTTGAAAGGTATATCAACTATTACTAAAAACAGCTAGCATAACTAGTCAAAACTATTGCTGTCCTTGACCATAAATCTCCATCTTTTTCTTCTGGCTTTTTCACTACCCCATTTCCTCTAAGGCTGAGGCCCTGTAGAAAAATACAAAATCCTACAGACCTACTGAGAAGACCACCTTTGGAAAGACTGCTCTACAGTGAGGTATACTGGCCTGAGCTCCAATATATATCACTGCAGAGCAGTCTTTCCAAAGGTGGGTTGAGGGAAATAATTCTGTATTAAAACATTTTAAAGAAAGACTTCAAAATTAAAGGCAGTATGCCATTAGAAAAAATATACTCTATTTTGTTTCAGGCCACTTGATTCTAAGCATCTTCTATAAATATCTAGAACAGGCCCTTGCCAGCCTTAAAATACATTCCAAAGAAGACAGAGTATCACATTACCATAGGCCATTTTCTCCCATGTAGCCTCCCAGAATTCCCATGCTTAAAGGGTTAATGGCAATAGGATGAGCCGCAGACACTCCTTGTCAAGCCACTTCTTATCCCCAGACACTTACAGGAGGTAAATTCTTTAGACATAGATGTTTAGAAATCTGTCTCATCTAACCAAGCTACCTGGAATCAGCTTACTAAGAAAAACTGATTTGTACTCTCTTCTCATTACTCTCAGGATTACTTCAACAACAACTCTGCTTTTAGTTTCTCCTCAGAGAATTCCAGTACAGGAACTGCTCTTGCCTACACTTTCTGCGCATTTCATTTTATGTAAAATTTGCACCTCTTCCTTTTCCACAAGGAAGGAAAGGAAACTCTTCAAGTTTTCCTTGAAATACTCCCAAGCTTTCCCTCAAGCACAAAGTCATTTATCACTACATGCACATCTTAATGAAAAATGACTACAAAGTCAGCTGTAATACCAGCACTGGGGAGGCCGAGGCAGGTGGATTGCCTGAGCTTATGAGTTTAGAGACCATCAGCAAGACCACATCTCTAAAAACTAGCCAGTGTGGCAGACACATGTAGTCTCAGCTATTTAGGAGGCTGAGGCAAGAGGATAGATTGAACCTCAAGAGTTTGAGGTTGCTGTGAGCTAAGACGCCACAGTACTCTACCAAGGGTGACCAAATGAGACTCTGTCTCAAAAAAAAAAAAAAAGAAAGAAAGGAAAGAAAGAAAGAAAAGAAAGAAAGAAAGAAAGAAAGAAAGAAAGAAAGAAAGAAAGAAAGAAAGAAAGAAAGAAAGAAAGAAAGAAAGGAAGAAAGAGAAAGAAAAAGAAAGAAAGAAAGGAAAGAAAGAGAAATGACTACAATAAAAAATACAGACACCAGCAAATGCTGGTAAGCATACAGAGAAACTGATTATTTATACACTACTAGTAGAAATGGAAATGGTACAGCCTCTTGGAAAACAGTCTGGAAAACCCCTCAAAAGATTAAATATGGCCTATAAATTCCCCTCTTAAGTGTTTATCCATGAGAAAAAACACCATACCATTATTTGTACATGAAATGTTCATAGAAGCTTTATTTGAAATAGATTAAAAGAAAATGTCTTTCAATGGATAAATGGTTAAATTATGACACATTTAACAACAGAAGACTATTCAGCAATACAAAGGAATAAACTATCGATACATGTGAAATTTGGATAAATCTTGAAGACATTATGCTGAGTGAAAAAAATCCCAAAAGGTTACATTCTGTGTTTTGGAATGACAAAATTTTACAAACACTGGTGATCAACATATGACAAATGGCATAGAACTACACATAGCTACTTTATACCAATGTACATTTCCTACTTTTGATATTCTGTAATAATTTTACATAATATTATATAATTATGTAAAACCTATCCATTGGGGGAAATTAGGTGAACACAAGACTGTGTACTAACTTTGCAATCTTCTGTGAATCTATAATTATTTCAAAATAAAACAGTAAAAAATAATGACTTAGTTAAAATATCAAGTCTCTATCACCTGAAATTTTGGATTCCATGTTCCATTCCATTAAAAACAAAGGAACCATATCCATCATTGCTTGACTGGAAAATTGCTATATTATGGCTACCTTTGAGACTTTTTTTTTCTCTACTTTCAGTTTTTCCTCTCTGTTTCTCTTTCCACTACATCAAAGTTGTTTCTTAACAAGTTACAACAAGTTAATGAAAACCAGTGAGGTTAAAAAAAAAAAAAAACACATAAGAGGAAACAAACAAAAGGGAAATACTTCACAAGCAGGCAACCTGAAAAAGAAAGGAAATGACACCATAAAAAATAAACAGAAGTTTGCTCAAAGAGGCTGTAAAGTCAACTGGAGTCCTAAAAACTAAGATAGAATCTGGTAGGCAATCATCCAGAGGTTTCTGTCTACCTACAATTCCCTCAATAGATAATCTCTCTTGGCAATTCAAACAAGGGGACCAAAACGGTCAGCCAGTCCCAGAGTTGCCTTCCACAGGACAAAGAAAGAAGACAAGTGAAACAGCCAGTACTTACTTAGCTAGCCCCATTTCTGAAATGCTGCCACCACATAAAAGCAATGAAGCAAAAATTGAGCTGACACCTGGATGGCTTCATAGCCCCTCTCCCCCCCAAAAGTAAGCGTACAATGTGACTCTCTATTCAATAGTTACATTAATAATCAGGGAACAAAGTAACTTCCTGTCCTCAGGCTAATTAAGTGGAATTTATCCACATTACAGGGTAAACTATTAATTGCAAACTTTGGCAGACAAAAGGTCTATTTCAACCTGTCCTTGGTCATTATGTCTGGGTATTTGGAGGATCTGGCTGGTAGTCCAGAAGATCCAAATTCTAGTCCTGGCTCTGACACCAACTTGCAAGTCCAGTAACCTTGAACAGGTCATTTTTTCCACCAGCAAAACAGAACTAGCCAATCATTTCAAGATTAACATGTGTTAAATGAAACTATATTAGGCACAGAGGGAAGAAAAAGATAAGCTCCTAGTCCATTCCCACTCTCAGCCAGTCCAGTTAATTACTCAAGCCAGTTTCCCTGAGGAGAGAAAAGATACAGCACAAGACTGCAATTATAGGAGTGACCAGAATGATGTCCCACTCCTTTTCAGCTGACACATGCATCTGGAAATGTCAGTCTTGAACACAAAAGAGTTTGGAAGAAATAATTAAAACCTAAAAGCTAGTTGCATGACAACATTCACCTGTCCTGTATTTTTAAATAGGATTTATCTCCTTTCCTTAGGATCATATGAGGGACAGAAAGGACATTTATCTAATGTTAGGATGGCTGTTACTCCTACTCTGTCCAGATTATAAAGGTCCATGACATTTAGGGAAATACAGACACCAGGTACTTCTTATGGACATACGCCACTGGGTTCTTTTGCCTATCTCCACAGCAAGACAGAAAAAACTACCTTAAAAAACCTAATGTTCCCATAATGAAATTAGAGGTCAAGGTGTACTTTTAGGATAAGTACCCTCATAAAGCTCGAGTAAATGGAGATCCCCCATTGACTTACATGTCTGTTAATATCCAAAAGAGGCCCTCAGCTGAACTAGCCCAAATTGAGAAAGGGACTGGAGCACGCTATTCACATGCCTGCCCATCAGTCAACCAATTCCCAAAAGGGTCAAAAATGCACAACACAAGCAATGTAAGCCCTTACGGCCTCTCAAAACCACCACCTGTCTAGGTATATAAAGTCAAGATAATCACATACATGACCATCCACCTGTACTTTGTTTCTGACATACACAAATGTACCACATTAAAAAAATGATAAATGTAAAAGCCCCATACACTAGCTATTCTGGCAGATAAAGGAGAAGCTATGTTGGAAAGTGAACAGGGTGAGACCTCAAAGTGCATGGGGAGACTTCCTCACTTCTAATATCCTGCTTCTCTAGCCACATGTAGGGGTGAGGTTGGAGGACAGCAACTATGAGCAGCCACACCCTGCTCTACCATTACCCAGCATGTTTAGCAATCCTGATGCAAACGCCAAGGCCTAGAGTCCAACAGCAGACTTGTAGAGCAGCAAAGGCCTGTTACATAAGCTCGGCAGGGCCTCCTCAGGTGGGCCCCGCCCTACCCACCCACCCCAAATTCTTTAGGAATGTTCTACTCCTGAACATTTAAACCAACATCATCTGAGAAAGATATCCTTTTGTACAGGGACCTCTGAAATGTGGGCCCTTTCTCATTCTTCTAGGATGGTCTAGGACCATGGGGAAAAGGAAATTAACCAAATGACCTTTCAAGGTCCCTTCCCTGCGGCCTAGAGATTTTCAGGATTAAGCATTAAGTCCCACCTCCCCGACTGGGAGTTGGAGGCGACAGAACTGTGTTTCAACAATTGGCATAGGTTAAAACGGGGCCCTGGAAGAATGAGCCCTTCCTCAGTGGTATTCATCCCCAAAGGGTGACTTTGGCTGCTTCTGCGGATGAGGGAAATTCAGTTAAAGAAACATTAAACCTGTGCCTGTGCATAGCCTCAGCTACAACAGAGGACAGCCTCGCTCTACAAGCCTAAGAACCCTGGGGCCCAGCCGACAGCTAAAACCAACTTTTAGCAACAGGAAATAAAGTCGGTTGGCCTGGGCCAAGGAGCTCCAGGCAAAGCCCTTAGGGCGCGTGAGCAGAAGTGCAGAATTACCTCATAACGACCCGCTTCCCCTTCACATCCAGCTTGTCCAGAGTCAGCTTGCTAGAAAGCGACATTTTGGCAATACAGCGCGTGTGAGAGGCTGGGGAGACTCAGAAACAGAGGAAAACGTGGCCGACCCGCACACTAGACGCGTGAAAAGTGCCAATGACCTGGACCGTTCAGGCACCGCCCCCACACGCCCTGCCTCCCACACCGCCCCTTCCGGGCCGCCACTCCTGGTGCGTTGAGAGAGCTGCAGCCTATTGGCCACAGCCTAAAGGGGCCGGCGCACTGCCATTGTTCCCTGGCGCTGTCAGTCTGCTAGGGGGACTGGCAAGACGTGCTGCTTTCGTTTGTCACGTCCTGCACGCCACCAGCCGCTGCGAAATTTCCTGACTATGGGCGGGGCTGGAGGTGGCACCAAGGGCGAGCTTGTGCCCTGGCCATACGGATGAAAGTGGAAGTATGGGCTTCCCAGGGCTGCGGTTGCCGAGTTCCCCCAGCACCCTCTGGAGCCGAGCCCGGAGTCGCTGCAGCGCTGCACAAGCAATGACTACTTAAGGAAAAGCGCTACCACCACCCCCATTCTGTGGAATTTGCGGCAGCCCTACCAGGATCAATGCAAATGCACCTACTTTTGAAAATCCCTGATTTCTCGGCTCTTCCAGGTGGATTTTGGCTACATAAGGCTTACTTAATAATCGAGATCTCGCAGAAGTTCCCAGGTCCTCTCTGCCCCTCCACATTTTTCTCTTTGTGTCTGTGTGTTTTGAGGCAGAGTCTCACTTTGTCGCCCTAGGTTGAACGCCATGGCGTCATCACAGCTCACAGCAACCTCAAACTCTCGGGCTTGAGCAATCCTCTTGCCACAACCTCTCGAGTAGTTGGGACTGCAGACACCCGCCACAATGCCCGCTAGTTTTCAGAAACAGGGTCTTGCTCTTGCACAGGCTTGTCTCGGACTTCTGAGCTTAAGCAATCCACCCTCGTCAGCCCCCTACAGTGCTAGGATTACAGGCACCCCTGCCTTTTTTATAATGAAATGTTCTGTCAAATTGTTCTGGTTATGGCATAATAGCATTTTTTTTTTTTGCGGTGTTTTGGCTGGAGCCGGGTTTGAACCTGGCACCTCTGGTACATGGGGGCCGCACTCTACTCCTCTGAGCCACAGGTGCCACCCAATAGCATTTTTTTATGTATTAACTAATGCTTACAAAATTCAGAAGTACTGTACTGTCATCCCCATTTTGACGATGAAGTAATGGACAAAGAAATTTAGTGACGTGTAGGGTTTCAGGTAAGTGGTAGATTCAAAACTAGGCAGCCTGTAACTAGAGTCCATACTCTATATTATACTGCTATATTACAGATGCCACTATGAAGAGTTAGCTGAAAGGAGGTAATTGAGTCAGAAACTAAAAATTTCCCAAGTATGGCACTTAAGGTTCAGGGAAGATGTAGGAAAATATTAATTCATACTACCCTGATACTAAGACACAAGTAAAACATAAATTTAAAGTTATAAAATAGACCAGGCATGGTGGGTAATGCCAGTAATCCAGCACTTTGGGAAATTGAGGCAGGAAGATGGCTTGAGGCCAGGATTCAAGACTAGCCAAAGCAAGAGCAGGACCACCTCTCTACAAAAAATAGAAAAACTAGCCATGCACCTATGGTCCCAGCTACTCAGAGGCTAATGCAGGAAGATTGCTTGAGCCCCAGAGCCTGAGGTTTCAACTAGCTGTGATGGCACCACTGCTCCCTAGCACAGGGGACAGAGTGGGACCCTGTCTCTATAATAAAGTTACAAGAGAAGCAGCCATTTCTTTCAATCTTGTCACTGTATATTATGGGAAACCTCATTGGTAAATAACTCCTTGGAGTTACTTCCAAATGAGTCCAAAGTTGAGGCCTGGATGTGCCACCTGGCCTTCCCATAATCAGGTCTGGGTACATTTAGCACTTATTTCATTCCAGCTAGGTTATTGTGGGAGTAGGAAGCAATTATTTTTGGATAAGATATAATTGTGAGAAAGAACATTAGCTGGGAAACAAAACAAGCCCACAATCTGACAGTCTGGATTTAACAGTACTTTCCAGTTATTGAACACTTAACTATTTGCCAGATACTGCTGAGGGCTGAACATACATGACTCATTCGCTCCTCACAATATCTTAGTGAAGTAATTATGATTGTTATCTCTTTTTGAAAATGAGGATATTGAAGCTGTTAAAGACTAGAAAGCTTTATCCACTACAGATCTGAAGCAGCTGCAAAAATGCCAAGATCCTAAGGAGGGAAGGAGCCTGGCACAACATAAAAAGTCCAGTGTTGAGGAAAAATAGATGTGGGACAAGAGAGGTCTAAATTATGTTGGTGAGGCAGGATAAGCAAGGGCCAGATCTTGGGGCCTTACAACCATCTTAATGATGTGATTTTTATCCTAAGAACAATAGAAAGCCATCTATTGCAGTCACTCTTGCCTACCTAGTAACCACCACCTTCCTTGCTAATGGAAATATAATTTGATTGAGTATCGAGCCAGTAACAAGTACTTACCACCCAGATCCAAAGGATGAATCATTATTGGCATAAACATGGTAATCCCATTCCACTTTGTCAAGTATTCATCTGGGAATAGGCATTGGCATTGACCCAATTTCGGCCACTGAAGTATAAGAGGAAGTCTGCTAACACATTCTATGAAATATTGTCCTTTGATGAAAGAGAAAGTAATTACAGAAACAATGCCTTTTTGTTCTTTTGCATCTCCCACCCATCTACTTGCTTGGGATGCTATCCTGTGAGAATATTATATTTAGAGGTTTTGGTAGTTTTAAAATGTCTACAAATTACTCAATACAAAAGAGGGAGCCTCATTCTCCTCTTCCCCTTGAATGTGGTCTGTACTTAGTGACTTGCTTCTGATGAATACAATGTGATGAAAATTAATATGGATGACTTCCAAGACCAGGCCATAGAAGACATTGCACCTTCCTTCTCATTCTCTCTCTTGGATTTTTCACTTTTGGGAAGCCCACTGTCATACAATGACAATACTCAAAGAGCCTTACAGAGTAGCCCACTTAGTGAGGAACTGAGGTCTCCTGTCAATAGCCATCAAAGAACTGAGGTCTTCTGTGAGCAGCTTTGTGAATGAGATGTTTTTAAAGTAGATCTTCCAGTCCCAGTCAAGTTTTCAGATATCTGTAGCCCTGGCTAACACACTAACTACAATTTCATGAGGGATCTTGAGCCAGAACCACCTGATACAGCTTTTCCTAAATTCCTGACCTACCTACAAAAACTGTAAAATAATAAATGTTTGTTGTTTTAAGGTGGTAAATTTTGAGGTATTTTTTTACTCAGAAATAGATGATACAGGTGGTCCTCCATATTCACTGATTCTGCTTTCATGGATTTTGCCAATCATAGGTCAAAAATATTTGAAGAAAATAAATAAAAATAGCAATACAACAATAAAAAATAATGCAAATAAAATATATATAACTACATAGTGATTGCATTGTATTAAGTGGTTGAAGTAACTTAGAGATGATTTAATGTGTACAGGAGGATGTGTGTGGGTTATATGCAAATACTACACCATTTTGTATAAGGGAATTGAGTATCCTTCAATTTTGATATCCAAAGAGGTCCTAGAACCAATCCCACCCAGATATGAGCCATGACTGTGCAGAGTTCCAATAATGATTTTGCCACCATAAGGGTAAATAATCATCCAAATATTCAAGATGGCAGAGTGGAACTGTAGAACAAACCTGAGTCCTTGAGGACATCAGTGCCCTACTGAATTAAATCAATTTCTTGCCACATGAGATTTAAAAACCTGTAATTTACACCATATTTCATCAAGTTCACTGTTCTTTATGCCTGAAAACATCTTGCTACACTATTAAAGGGATTTAAGAGTGAGTGATACGATCAAGTTTACATTTTTAGAAAATTTATTTTGGGAAGAATTCCACCTTTGCTAATAAGGTAATCTTAAAATAGGTAACTGGGACTAATCTTCCTATTGAGAAATAGTAGAAAAGCTGGACAAATTTTAAAAAACATCTGTTTTGGGTATTGGAGGGCTACCAAGAGCAATGAAGCATTAAGAAGCCAAGATTCAAGAGGAAAAGGAAACGTAAAGAAGTAAGTCTGGGCTCCATGCCTGTGGCTCAAGTGGCTAAGGCGCCAGCCACATACACCTGAGCTGTCAAGTTCAAATCCAGTCCAGGCCCACCAAACAACAATTACGACTTCAACCAAAAAATACCTGGGCTTTGTGGTGGTTGCCTGTAGTCCCAGCTACTTGGGAGGCTGAGCCAAGAGAATCACTTAATCCCAGAAGTTGGAGGTTGCTGTGAGCTGTGATGCTATGGCACTCTACCCAGGGCAACAGCTTGAGGCTCTGTCTCAAAAAAAAGAAGAAGGAAGTCTGTATTGGGGATTATTTTTCATGCCAAGATATCTGCCAATTCCAGAATCAGCAGCTTAGAGGCTAAGAAAATTATCATAGCTTCAGTTAGATTCATGGGCTAGAGAGTAAAAGCTGGACTTCAGGGACCACTAAGGAGAAGGAGCTTTGATAAACATCACAAGCTTTCAGTTGCAAATAAGAAATTGGTCAGCTCTAGGACTGTAGCTCAGCCTCTTCTCAATCCGTGATTGAATGTAGTGATGTGGAATTTCTAATACCCCTAACTTACTAACAAGGGTGGTCAGTTACCCAGAATGTGAGACTTTCCTGAAAGTGACTTAGCAAAATTCATGAAAGCCTGAAGTGGGGCCTAGTCAAGCAGAAGACTCAGAGGAGCCTCACTAAAGTTTTGGTCAAATGAAAATTTCTGTCAAGTTATATGCAGTTCTGTGTAGGCTCCACTGGGACTGGAGGATCCTCTTCCACAATGGTGCTAACAAGGATCTTAGCTGGAAGTCTCAGTTTCTCACCACATATGCCTTAATGTAAGACAGTTTGAGTATCCTTGTGACATAGCAACTGGCTTTGCCCAGAATGAATGATCTGAAAGAGAGAACAAGGAGGAAACAATGATACATTTTACAGCCTACTATTGCAAGTCATACACCATCATTTCAGCCATATTCTATTCATTAGTAGTTATTCATTAATTCCAGCCCACGTATGGGAGGAGGGTAATTAGGTTACACCTCTAATGGAAAAGTATAAATGAATTTGTGGATATATATTAAAATCATCCCACAGAGGTGAAGCATGATGGCAGACAGGAAAGACACTTAGCTCAGCTCTCCTGGAACAACTAGCCCTCTCCTGGGCTAGATCACTCCCAGTGTGAAATATTGGTGTGGAGTGGCAGTTCAGGGTGTGCAGCAAGGTAGTGGATTGCTGGATTTGGAGTATAATCCAGAGCTCTGGAGTCTGCCAGGAAAAGCTTCTGCCCCACGGCTGCAGCAACTGCGGGCAACAACGGTGGCAACCAACCCCACCATGGAGGATTGCAGTTACCAAGTTTATGGGGAAACTAGGTCGTGTGTGGAAAGATTGGTGAAGTGTGGAATCCTGAGCGGAATTAGGCGGCCAGAGTGGGGTGCTGTCTGGTGTGGCACCACTGCTGTTAGGTGGCAGGAGAGACATTCAGATGGGAAAGATCCCAGATGGGAAGAGGCCATTGTTTTGGAATTTGGGAGATGGTGGTTGCCACCTGCACCTTTCCAGGTGGGCCAGGCACAGCAATTTGAGTCTCGCCCGCAGACAGTCATCCTACACCCGGGACTGGCCCAGGACATCTCGCCCTTCATGGGAACTGTTGCAGGGAGAATTTGGGAATCCTGCCTGTGAAGATTTTTTGAGATGGGTGGAATCAGCAGTTCGGCAGGGTCTAGGCACCAAGCAGATAATCAGGCAGACACTAAGAACATTTAAATCAGGAGACAGGTATAAGCCTGGGAACTACTCATGGGCGGCACCTGGTGTCCAGAAAGTATATTGCAGCATAAATATATTCCTACCAAAGTTGATCTCTACGGCATATATTTAATTGTATGTTTATATATGTATAATTTTGTTGCCTTTTTTCTGTTTGCTCAGTCTTTTTGCTTTTTCTTTCCTTTTTCCTTCTTGTAGTAGTTATTGTTAATTTTTAAAAAATATTATTTTTTGTTTGTTTTTCTCTGCTTCCTTTTTTTTGACAGTCTCTCTATATAGCCCTCGGTGGAGTGCTATGGTGTCACAGCTCACAGAATCCTCTAACTCTCTTGGGCTGAGCATTTCTCTTGCCTCAGCCCCCCCCCCCAGGTGGCTGGGGCTGCAGGTACCAGCCACAGTACCCAGCTGTTTTGGGGGTTGTGGTTGTCATTGTTGATTGGTGGGACCTGGGCTGGGTTTAAGTGCACCAGCTCTGGTGTGTGTGACTGGTGCCCTGGCTGCTTGGCTACAGACACCAAGCCACCCCATCCTGTTATGGTTGCTGAGAGTGCTTACATCAGGCTATTTGAGTTTTGTGTGTGTGTGTGTTTTTGTTTTTGAATGTTTGTGTGTCTGTTTGTGTGTTTATGTGTCTGATTGTTCCTTTTGTTTGTTTGTTTGTTTTGTTTCAATGTGTCTTGTGTTCTGCTAAACCTCGGGTTGGCAATTTTCACTAACTCCAATTTTTATATGCAACAAGAGCAAAGGGGAGTGGGGGATGATAGCCAACTAAAGCCAGCTTTCAACAGAAGCTCCTTTCCAGAAGGAGATATAATGGCCAGAAAGAACCCAACAAAGCTGAAGGGTGGGAGCTGAGCTGAGAGAAGAGATAGATAATTGCACATCTTCTCTGCTGAGGCAAGCTGCGACTCCAAGGAAACAAATTTCAGGTACAAAACCCACCCCAAAGAGGACGCATGTCTATCCCCTCCCCCAAGAGAGTTACTTGCTTGCTTGCTGTGAGATCTCTACTAGTGAGCAGTTAACTGAGGTCTTCTTCTTTCACCCCACAGGAGCGAGTTGATGGAAGCTGGGACTCCTTCTCCAGTGAGTCCCTGCTGTCAGCCAAGGCATTTTTTTGTCTTGCATGAAGGTTGACAATTATCCTAGCCACTTTGAACTCCTAGTCCACCCTTCCCCCTGGCCTAAGGTAGCACAGCTACACTGTAACTGTGAATCCAGCGACAGTGCAGAAGGGCACAGGGGGAAAGGTGTCTGTCTTGGCTCTGAGAAAGAGCAACTCAGCAATGGGCAAAGACTTTGGGAGGCTCAGGAACCGCTGAGGCATGGAAACCTGAGTGGAGACACCTCCCACCCAGCAGCAGCATTAATAGAGTGATGCTGCCAGCATCAAATTTCAAAGAGATACCTCCCCAATTCTGTGGACTGCTGGAGGGAGCAAGATCTCACATTGCAGGGATACCAGAGAAGCAGAGCAGCAGGGGCAGAGGCATGGTCTGTGAGCATAAAAATCATTTGCTGCAGCTCAGCACCTGTGGCTCAAGTGGCTACGGCACCAGCCACATACACCTAAGGTGGCGGGTTCGAATCCAGCCCAGACCCACCAAACGATAATGATGGCTGCAACCAAAAAATAGCCGGGCATTGTGGCAGGTGCCTCTGGTCCCAGCTACTTGGGAGGCTGGGGCAGGAGACTCACTTGAGCCCAGGAGTTGGAGGTTGCTGTGAGCTATGAAGCCACGGCACTCCACCCAGGGGGATAGCTTGAGGCTCTGTCTCAAAAAAAAGAAATCATTTGCTGCTTTGTTAACCTCTGGTTGGGAATGAGCTCAGGTGGAACTCTCCCCAGTTTCCATTGAGCATCTAAGGTTATCAGACTTCAACTCCCACAGCCAACTGGTGGCAGAGTGTGGTCACTTAGCCAATGAGGCATTGACTTCCCTCTGACTCTGGCAGGCCCAAATCCCTGGCACATTTGCTCATTGGAGGCAACTAAGCCACAGCTCCATGGGGCTACCATTGCCTGGATGTGAAGGAGGTCCAAGGTGGGGAAGTAGGCACTAGCCCCCTTGACTATTTTGCTGGGAGGGCCTTTCTGACTCCATAGAGTACTGGACTGAGTTGCACTTTAGCTGCTGGTGGACCCCCACTGCCTCGATGGTGAAGACCTTTTGAACTCTCCCACCTAATTGGTGTTTGTGTAGACTAGGACAACTGGTTTGGATCTCTTGACCTAGGCCAATCACCTTGGGACCCACCAAGGTTCTACCCTGGTTATGTTGTTCTGGGAGTGTAGGATTCTCCTCTTCCAGTTGTCACTTGTGGGTGGGTAGGGTGTCTCAACTGCTTATATATCTCTACAGATAAGATTTCAGCCCAAAGCCACTGATTCACTAGGATTGGACAGAGACTAGCCAAATACAGGTCAGAACCAACTAGTGCCACCGCACCAAGCAGGTCCCCAGAGTTTCAGGCGATAGTACTGAATGGGACCTTTGTAAAGCTCTAGGGTAAAAGCCGCAATCACCAGTCCCAGTTCTTTGTTAAAGGGAGCCCTCAATTCAATTTCACCTTATCAGCTTCTCTACCCAAAACAAAGTCAGAATTTGGATTGCAAATAAGATTAACAGAATGGGCATGAAGATGGAATTAGAAATTCAAGGAGCAATTCAAAAGTTCTCTCAAGAATTCAATGAATTCAAAAACAAAATCACCAAAGATTTTGATACATTGAGGCAAGAACTTGTAGCCCTCAAAGATCTAAGACATACAGTAGAATCCCCCAGTAACAGAATGGAGCAGGCAGAAGAAAGGATCTCTGGCATTGAAGACAAAGCCTTTGAATGCTCCCAAATGTTCAAAGAGGAAGAGAAGTGGAGAGCAAAAATGGATCATTCCCTGAGAGCATTGTGGGACCACTCCAAAGAGCAAACATTCACCTTACAGGAATCCTTGAAGGAGAAGAGGATGGTCCAAAAGGCACAGATACTCTACTCTAAGAGATAATTGAGAACTTCTCAAGCATGGTAAGAGATACTGAAATTCGGATAGCAGATAGTTTCAGAACCCCAGCACAAATCAACTCAAATAAAGCATCTTCTAGACACATTGTAATTAACTTTGCCAAAGTTAATAGGAAAGAGAAAATCCTGCAAGCAGCCAGATGTAAGAAAATCACAACCTACAAGGGGAAGAATATTAGAATGACTACAGATCTCTCTGCTGAAAGCTTTCAAATCAAAAGAGGATGGTCATCAACCTTCAATCTCCTAAAAGAAAACAACTTTTAGGCCATGATCCTTTATCCAGCTAAATTGAACTTCATTTACGACAGAGAAATTAAACATTTTAATGACATACACACATTGAAGAAATTTGCCATAATCAAAGCAGCTCCTCAGGATATTCTCAGACCCATCCTCCATAATGACCAGCACAATGCTCTACCACCAAAGTAAACTCACTCTGAAATTCTTGTTCAAAATCCAATATCCGCAGTGGTGAAAAGAATTAAAATGTCCACTAGCCTTTCAAAAAACTTGACACCCCAAATATTACCAGGATTATCAATACTCTCAATTAATGGGAATGGCTTAAATTGTCCTCTTTAGAGGCACAGGTTAGCTGACTGGATACAAAAACTCAGGCCAGATATCTGCTGCTTACAAGAGTCTCATCTTACCTTAAAGGATAAATATAGCCTCAGGGTGAAGTGATGGACATCTATAATCCGGGCAAATGGAAACCAGAAAAAAGCAGGAATGGCAAATTCATTTACAGATACATTAGGCCTTAAACGAGCAAAAGTAAAGAAAGACAAGGATGGTCTCTTCATATTTGTTAAGGGAAACACACAAGATGATGAGATGTCAATTATTAAAATTTATGCACCCACTCAGAATGCTCCTCAATTTATAAGGAAGACCCTAAAAGACATGAGCAATTTAATATGTACCAGAACCATAAACTTAGAGATGTTAACACCCCTTTGGCAGTGTTGGATAGATCTTCCAATAAGAAACTAAGCAAAGAAATTTTGGACTTAAATGTCACTATACAACAATTGAATTTAACAGACTTCTACAGAACATTTCATTCTAACAAAACTGAATACACATTCTTTTTTTAAAATTTTTATTTATTTATTTATTTCTTATAGCATAACTATGTACATTAATGCAATAATCATGGGGTACAGTGTGCTGTTTTCATATACATTTTGAAATACTCTCATCAAACTGGTTAACATAACCTTCATGTCATGCTCTTAGTCATTGCGTTAAGACATTCATACTCTGCTTTTAGAAAGATACGCTTGTACCCTTGTAAGACAAACCATATAGGTGACCCCACCACGGAATAATTTCTATACTTTTAAATTTGCTGAGGTTAGCCTTGTGACCTCCAAAATTGATCATATCTTAGGTCACAAGGCTAACCTCAGCAAATTTAAAAGTATAGAAATTATTCCTTGTATTTTCTCAGATCATCACGTAATAAAAGTTGAACTCAAAAGTTACAGGTATCTGAAAACTTATATAAAGTCATAGAAACTAAATAACCTTATACTGGGTCATAGATGAGATGAAGATGGAAACTGGCAAATTTTTGGAACAAAGCAATAATGAAGACATGAATTATCAGAACCTGTGGGATACTGCAAAGGCAGTCCTAAGAGGGAAATTTATAGCATTGCAAGCCTTCCTAAAGATAATGGAAAGAAAGGAAGTCAGTAACTTAATGGAACATCTTAAACAACTGGAAAAGGAAGACCATTCCAACCCCAACCCAGTAGAAGAAAAGAAATAACTAAAACTGGAGCAGAATAAAATGAAATTGAAAACAAAAGAATTATTCAAAAGATCAATGAATCAAAAAGTTGGTTTTTTGAACAATTCAACAAAATTGATAAACCTTTGACCAACCTAACCAAAAATAGACAATTAAAGTCTCTAATGTCATCAATCAGAAATGACAAAGGCAAAAGAACAACAGATACCTCAAAAATTCAAATAATCCTTAATGAAAACTACAAAAAAAACTCTATTCTCGGAAATATGAAAATCTGAAAGAAATTGACCAATACTTGGAAGAATGCCAACTTCCTAGGCTTGATCAGAAAGATTGGAAATGCTGAACAGACCTATATCAAGTAGGGAAATAGAATCAACTATACAAAATCTCCCAATCAAGAGGAGCCCAGGACCAGATGGCTTCACATCAGAATTCTACCAAACTTTTAAAGAGGAAATAGTACCTATATTACTTAACCTTTTCCTAAACATTGGAAAAGAAGGAATATTTCCCAGCACATTCTATAAAGCAATTATCACCCTGATCCCCAAACTAGGGAAAGACCCAACAAGAAAAGAAAATTATAGACCAATATCTTTAATGAACATAGATACAAAAATATTCAATAAGACCCTGGCAAACAGAATCCAGCAACATATCAAATGAATTATGCTCCATGACAAAGTAGGTTTTATCCCAGGGTCTCAAGTTGGTTCAATATATGTAAATTTATAAATATAATACATCACATAAACAAACTACAAAACAAAGACCATATGATTCTCTCAATAGATACAGAAAAAGCTTTTGACAATATCCAGCATCCTTTCATGATCCAAACACGAAAATAGGTATAGAAGTGACTTTTCATAAACTAATAGAGGTCATCTACAGCAAACTCACAGCCAATAATCATATTGAATGGAATAAAATTGAAAACATTTACACTCAGATCAGGAACTAGGCAAGGTTGCCCATTGTCGCCACTGCTTTTAACATTGTAATGGAAGTCTTAGCCATTGCAATGAGGCAAGAGAAGGCAATCAAGGGTATACAAATAGAGTCAGAGGAGATCAAACTTTACTCTTCTCTCATAATCTTATTTTATACCTGGAATTCCCAGGGACTTAACTACAAACACTTAGAAGTGATCAAGGAATATAGTAGCATCTCAGGATACAAAATCAATACTCACAAATCAGTAGCTTTTATATATACCAATAATAGTCAAGATGAAAAAGCAGTCCAGGACTCTATTCCCTTTACATTTGTGCCAAAGAAGATGAAATATTTGGGAATTTACCTAACAAAGGATGTGAAAGATTTCTACAAAGAGAATTATGAAACTCTGAGAAAAGAAATAGCTGAAGACGTTAACAAATGGAAAAGCATATCATGCTCATGGCTGGGAAGAATCAACATTGTTCAAATGTCCATATTACCCAAATTCACAAATTTAATGAAATCCCTATCAAAGCACCACTGTCATGCTTTTAAGATCTAGAAAAAAATAGTAGTTCTTTTCATATGGAACCAGAAAAAAACTCGAATAGCCAAGACATTACTCAGAAATAAAACAAATCATTAGGACTCACACTACTAGACTTCAAACTATACTATAAATCTACAGTGATCAAAACAGCATGGTATTGGCACAAAAATAGAGAGGTAGATATATGGAAAGGAGTTGAGAACCAAGAGATGAGCCCAGACACTTATCGTCCTTTGATTTTTCATAAGCCCATCAAAAATACAAATTGGGGGAAAGATTACCTGTTTAACAAATGGTGGTGGAAGAATTGGCTGGTGACTTGTAGAAGACTGAAACTGGACCCACACATTTCACCATTAACAAAAATTGACTTTCACTGGATAAAAGACTTAAACTTAAGACATGAAACTGTAAAGACTCTTGTAGAGAGTGGAGGAGAAACACTTGAAGAAATTGGCCTGGGAGAATACTTTATGAGGAGGACCCCCACCCCAAGGCAATTGAAGCAACACCAAAAACACATTACTGGGATATGATCAAACTAAAAAGCTTCTGAACAGCCAAGAACACAGTAAGAAAAGCAAATAGACAGCCCTAGCTTCTGACAAAAGTTTGATAACCAGAATCAACAGAGAATTCAAACATATTATTAAAAAAAGGACAAGTAATCCCATTTAATTGTGGGCAAGGGACTTAAACAGAAGCCTCTCTGGCCTACAGACACGTGAAAAATGCTCATCATCTTTAATCATCAGAGAAATGCAAATCAAAACCACTTTGAGATATCATCTAACTCCTGTAAGAATGGCTCACATAACAAAATCCCAAGACTACAGATGTTGGCATAGATGTGGAGAAAAGGGAACACTTCTGCATTGCTGGTGTGAGTGCAAGCTAATATGTCCCTTTTGGAAAGAAGCCTGGAGAATACACAGAGATCTAAAAGTGGACCTTCCATTTGATCCTGCAATTCCTCTACTAGGTGTATATCCAAAAAACAAAAAATCACTTTATAACAAAGATATTTGCACCAGATCGTTCATCACAGCTCAATTTATAACAGCCAAGTGCGGAAGATGCCCAAGTGCCCATTGACCCATGAACTGATTAACAAATTGTGGTATAAGTATACCATGGAATATTATGCAGCGTTTAAAAAGATGGAGACTTTACCTCTTTTATGTTTACATGGATAGAGCTGGAACATATCCTACTCAGTAAAGTATCTCAAGAATGGAAGAAAATAATCCAATTTACTCAGTACTATTATGAAACAATTTACAATCACTCACACTTTCATATGCAAAATAGATCACAACTATGGCCCAAGATGAAGGAGGAAGGAGGGGGGGGGAGGTTAGATCAAAGGAGGACGAATGGTGGGAGCACAGCTATGGTGCATAATGCAAGGGTACATGACAGATCTATTAAGAATAGAGTATAAATGTCTTAACACAATAATTTAGTAAATAAGACAAGGTATACATTAACCAGTGTGATGTAAATGCTCCTAATTCTATACGAAATCAGCACATTGTACCTCATATATGCATTAATATATTAAATAAATAAATAAAAATAAAACCACCCCACTCAGCTTTTCTTGGTTCTTCCTTTACTGAAGGCTAAACTTAATGATATCCTACAGCACATATTCCTTAGCCCATGAAGAGATGAATAAAAGAACACTGAGAAGTATTAAAGATAATAAATTTCACAATTTTGGCCATTGCATATTCTGGTTTCTCTTTGAGTCATATAAATCTTTTACCTTTTACAATTGTGGCCATTGCTCAGACTTCTACCTATGCCTCACCTATGTTAATATCTTCATGGAATTATAAAAATTTCCTAGTTGGTATCAATCCTAAATGTCCCACAGGTCCTACCTTCTATACTATGGAAGTACCTTTGAAAGAATCTAGCTTCTTTCTGAATGTTCAATAATGGACCACTTACTACTTTAAAGGGAATTTAGTCAACTTATAAGATAGGCATAATTATTAGGAAGTCTTTATATTAAACTATGATCTAGGGTGCAATGGAAAATCCCATATATCTACAGGATATATAACCTGGTTCTTTCAAGAAATACATTGCAAGAAAAGGTAGGGGGTTGAAGAACCTATAGATTTAAAGACATGAGACATATCAAACATGTACAATGAATGGTCCTTGTTAGGATCCTAATTCAGAAAAACAAACTATAAACACACACACACATATTTATGAAACAATCTAGAAAATTTGAACACTTTGTATTTGATAGTCTTAAAGTATTTGGAAAAGTTCTAGGTATAGTAATGGTACATAGTGATGGTTTTTAGAAGAATCTTTACCTTAGATATATACTCTTAAATGTTTTTAACTTTTTTTTTGGAAATACTTTCAAATTTAGAGAAGGTTGCAAAAATAGTATGAAGAACTTCCATATGCCAATTGTACTTTGTGATACATTTGTTTTATTATAATATATTCTCTTCTCTCAGTATATAAATATGTGTGTGTGTGTGTACCATACTCCTTTACCCATAAATACTTCAGAAAATATTTCTGAGGAACTAAGACAGTCACATAACCACAATACAATTATCAAAATCAGGAAATTTAACCTCAGTATTACAGGGTCTCCCAAAATCCACCACTAAAGTTGTACATAGGGAAAATGGGAAATCATAGCTAACTAAACCTACCTTTATTTACAAAATATTCATTACAAAATTTTACAAAGAGGCAGCCGACATGTAGAGAATACTTTGTAAATTTTGTGTACTCAATGCAATCATGTTAGGAGATAAATGATATTGACTGGAATCATGGATCATTCATTTGGTTAAGGTCACATCTAACAAGTTTAAATACCATAAGATTATTTTTTTTTTAGAGATTGGGTCTCACTATGTTCCCAATGCTGGTCTCAAATTTCCAGGCTCAAGTGATCCTTCTGCCTCAGTCTTTGAAAGAGTTGGGATCATAGGAGTGAGTCATCATGAGTAACCATAAGGTTACTCTTTTGCCATTACTATAATCACTAAGTAATTTGTGTGGACACATTGTGAGTCTGTGTAAATACAGTATCCTACTTGTTTCTGTATTTTGATTGTGTTGGTGTTACAGGAAAACGAGGCCCAATGGAGAGAAAGAGCACCCAAACATGATCAGTAAAAGAGGAAAGGCTTTTGGCTCAGCACCCGTAGCTCAGGGGTTAGGGTGCCAGCCACATACACCAAGGCAGGTGGGTTTGAACCCAGCCTGGGCCTGCTAAACAACAATGACAACTGCAACAAAAAAAATAGCAGAGTGTTGTGGTGGGTGCCTGTAGACACAGTTACTTGGGAGACTGAGGCAAGAGAATTGCTTAAAGCCCAAGAGTTAGAGATTACTGTGAGTAGTGATGCAATGGCACTCTACCAAGGGTGATGTTGTGACACTCTGCCTAAAAAAAAAAAAAAAAATGTGAAAGGCTTTTTTTTGGCTGAAGGAGCAATGGCACAGAGGAATTCAAACTGGTCACAGTCCCTGACTGGCTCAGTTTTCTCTTTTTTATCCCCCCCAAAAAAGTATGGCCCACGGGTACCTTTCTCATTTGGTCAGTTTGAATCAAGCTGGAGAAGCAGGCTCCAGCTTTGACAGAACCATGGGTTTTCACAGAAGGAGAAGCAAGCTTCTGCCTCCAGGTCCCAGGAAGTTAAGTTTACAAATTCCTAAGAGCTGGGTCACCACGAGGAGGACCTCACAGGTATATCCTTGGGGTCTCCTTGAGAAGACCTCTGTTCTCTTGGAACTTACTTTTTCCAGGTATCCTCTCTCATTAAGGGTTTCATGAATTTATACATGTGTGTTAAAATTCACAAAACTGTCTACCAATTGTCAAGGGAAAGGAAGCCAAAATCTGTAAAATAATTTAAAGAGGTTTATTCTGAGCTGAATTTGAGAACCATGCCCTGGAGCCACAGCCAAGAATTCTTGAGCAAGTTGACTTACAGTGGTTAGGTTAGTTTGGATTTATACAGTTTAGGAAGAATGGAGATACAGATAAAGTCATATATCAATACATAGAAGGTGTACATTAGTTTGACCCAAAAAGGTGGAATATCTCAAAGTAGGAGCTTATAGGGCATAGGTGGATTTAAATATTCTTTGATTTGTAATCAGTTAAAGAAATTAAGCTTTGTCTAAAGACTTGGAATTCTCTTAAATTAAGGAAATCTGTTAATCAAACAGAAGCTACCAACCATATACAGAAGGTGCAAAAAAATGTATATGCATTTTAAGAAAGGAAAAAAAAACTGTATTAAATTTGTAATACTCAAGTCACTTGTAGGTTGAATAAAGCTTAGTAGGTTCTCCATGCTGGGTGAGAAAAGAATTTCTCTAGACAAAGATTAGGATAAAATGAAATTTATTTACTTTTTTATGTACAAAAGGGCCTAGAAAAAGGTAGGGGGAAAGGAGTGTGTGGGCCTAGAAGGCCAGTTATTCAGTTTTATTTTGGGAATGAAAGAAAAAAGGGATGAAACATGATTGATGGCTGTAGTTAAATTAACGAGGTGTGATGAATTGTATGTAGACTCCTTTTCTTCTTTGCAGCAGGCAGATAACAGAATCACTAAGCTGTGTGAAACTGTTATATTTGTTTCTTCTTTCTTTTTTTTTTTTTTGTTTCTTCTCTTTAGCAGAGATGACTGTTAGAGATTTTTTTGAATCTTGCCCTAAAGATACAATTTTTTTTTTTTTTCAGGAGTAAAGCTTGAACTCCATCCCCCTGTGGTCCATCAGGGAATTTTTCAGGAATCACTTAAGGCTGCCTAGACAAATTATAAAAGGCAGATTTAGTACACAGGTCCAGCAATTTTGTAAAGAAAATTTACATTTCTTTTTGTTCTACTTGGTTCCTTAATGGCTTGTGAAAAGAGAAATCCACAGGGTACCAAGCAAGATAATTTATAAGATTAATATTCGGTTGGGTGGTGGGAGGGTGACCAGAAAGATCACCTATATATCTGTCTAACAAGGGTACAAGTGAACTTTTCTAGAACTAGAATATAAATGTTTTGATACAATGACTAAGCAAATGACATCAAATCTATGTTAACCAGCTTGATGAAAGTATTTCAAATTGTATATGAAAACAGTACAATGTACCCCATGTTTGGATTAATGTATACAGCTATCAATTAATAAAAAAAATAAAAAACAAAAAAAAAAAAGAAATTTGATAATGGAGGTACACAGGCGCCATCTCATGGCATAAACCTGAACTACAGTTTGAACTTCCCTGAGCAGGAAGGTGAGAGGGTGGGACTGTAACCCAATCCCTGCCTGCAGAACTCTCTAGAAGTCTGTGGAAAAATGGATGTTCCCAGTGTGCTGACAGCCACCAGACATAAAGTGCAGACTATTTCTGTGCTGAAGACAAAGCTCTATGTGAGATGGATTAAAAGATCACTTTAATTTTATCCTTCAAGACTTCTGGATAAATTGGTAGAGATCTATCTAAGCAAAAATGAATCTAGGCCACTTATGATCTTTGTAACCTGACTTTGCCCTTATGACTGCCTTTTTTTGTAAATAGTTTCCAATAATAACAATTGAAAATACAGAAACATTTTAATTTTTTAAAATATATTTCACCAGTATCTCAGTGATGAAAATTTAGTTCCTTTATTTCTTTTAATATAAATTATAGTATACTATCAACCTAAATAACAAACAGAGATAAGTTCTCTAAAAGAAAAGCTATGTATTCTGGAATAGAGCTATGTAATGGAAAGACACATTCCATAGTAAAGTATGTGTGTTTTTAGGGAAGTAAAGATTGGTATTTTTTTTTTTTTTTTGGTTGCAGCCATCATTGTTGTTTGGCAGGCCCGGGCTGGGGATTCGAACCCGCCACCTTAGGCGTACGTGGCTGGCGCCTTAGCCGATTGAGCCACAGGCGCCGAGCC